>JAZDUH010000182.1:23112500-23350000 GCA_036419115.1 Scarus forsteni
GAGGACCCTCTTAAAAAAAATGAGATGTCACATCTCAAGGGGTTTACCTTTAATGCATTTATATCCAACAAAAACAAATATGGTGCTGAATATATAAAGATTAAGTCTATAATCAGACAGATGTGATATTAGTCCCTTTGTCTCTGCCTGAATTAATACATCTCTGGATGTATGCATGTGTTAATACAAATTTATATGTCATATGCTTTTCATTTTTTATAAATGTAAATTTGTGTTTCTATAAAATGAAGAGTTTGTCTTGCTTGCTCTATTGTAAAGAGTCTTGAGGTAACACTTGTTATGAACTGGTGCTTTATAAAGAAAGATAGACAGAATGACTGGTTAATTGATTGATTGAGGGACACAGATGAAAGTGGCCTGATAAGAAAAAACAATCTGATTTGTGTTGTTTAGTCTATCATAAAATAGACTAAAGATCTCTTTGTTCTCAGAATTGTTGGACATTACTCCAGTAAAATCTTTACAAAACAGATCCATGTCTGGATACTTGGACAACAAAACTTTAGGTATTTAATATTGGATGATTTGTTTTGATTTTCCACTTACAAAATGTAAGTAAAATAAAGTCCAATCTTGTAAAACCAAGAGATTCAAAAACAGTTTTGTGTCAGAGACACAAGTTTTTACAATTTGCCTCCATAACACTGAAGGATCACGGTATATATTCATTCACAAATATCCACTGGCTTTATATTCATCTCTGCATATGTAGTTTTTACTGATGGCACCTTTCTATCCTTGCTTTTACTGATTTCTTATAGTTTCTTTTCTTTTGCTGTTTGTTATGTTTTAACTGCTTTTTTGTATTCTTAATTCTATCACCCTTGTTTTTAACAGTGTGCTATATTTCATCGAGTTATACTCTGAGTCCTTTCTAGGTAATGAGGAAGTGTTAACGCCTCATCATGTTGTATCATCTTGTCCTTCAGCGTTAATAACATATGTCAAAGGATTTTGACAAGCTCATTGTTGACACGGTTTGCCTTAGGGTATAATTAAAGTAACCTTACCATACTTCCATCCAAATAGGTTTTATGAATCTCAATTCTGGTATGCTGCAAGTGGCTTATTATATTCTGACAATGCTCTGTCTATAGCTCAAGGCAGTGTTTGGTTAAATATGATCTTCATGATCTGTAGTTCTTTCTTTCTTTGGCTTTTTTTGTCCATACTATCACTTCTAACCAGCAGAGATCTCCATGTTTTAACACACTTTTTTACCAGGCGATCAATCCTCTTAAAATTTGAGAATGTTTAGAAGATGATACCTGGCGTGCACAGCAATAAAGAAGATTGTACTGTTGTCAGTTTCAAAAATCAGAAAATTAGTTGGTAAACCTTAAAATATTTGGAAGCTAAATTAATAATCAAGCCTCTAGCTAATGCCCTTATCATAGGTGCTTTTCCAGGGTAAAACAACCCTCAACCTTCAGCATGCTATGCGAGGAGGCACATTATTATTGAAACAACATCTGTATCAAAAGACCCATAAACTTTCTTCTGCTGGTGCAGGTTTGAATCCAGCCTGTGGTCAGTTTGCAGTGTCCTCTCCTTCTCTCTCACCTCATCTCACAAGCCAACCCTCAGTCTCTCTTTAATCAATAAAGGCACAAAATGCCCCCAAAATATCTTTAAAAAAGGTTTTAAAAGTTTTTTTTCTTAATATCAGCAGATATTAACATTGTTGTTGATCAACTGGTATTAAAAGTTGACACAAAGTACCATCATGCTTCAGCCTCTGATTTTTAGGAGTTTTAGAAAACAACAATAAACCTGCTGGTGGTAGTTTTTGTTTTATCCACATTATTTATACGTTGAAATGGTTTCATTTACGATCTGAACAACACTTCTGAAGTTAAAAACATGAAGGCAACTGTTGAAATGTACAGAAATCAACAGCCTAATAGCTCCATCCTTAATAGTTATAATATCTTCATACATGTAAATAGTCTGAATACATCTTTACCTTGTTTATATCTGGACAGTATTCTTTGTTTGATTTTGCTTTTACTGCTATATTTATGTATACCTCTTACATGGCATTCATTGTGGACAGAGGAGTAGGAATTTCATTGTGCAGGGAAACTTGTTTCTCAAAGTGGAAAAGACAATCAACACTTTGAATCTTGAATCTTGTTTGGCAGTTGAAAAAGTATTTGGTGTTGTTTTAGGAACTTTTAGACAAGACCGTCTGAAGAAGTCACCCACCAAACCTGCTTTTCTATTTTGAGCATTACTGTGACAAGCACCATTTAAAGGGAGTGTTCGACAAACTTCAGCTTCTACCAGCAGGTGCTCACTCATTTCTGAATACCTGTTTTGGAAAAGGAACACATTTATCATTCAGGCTGTAGCGAAATATCTTCTTGTATGTCACACAAGCACATTTGAAGTATCAGATAAAGTCCAGGTCTGGGTCATTTTCATTTCTTTCAAGATAAATTAACATATACATATTAGTACTTTATGTAACAATCTGGTAAAGTTGATACTACTTCAACGATCAATGCCGAAATCAGAAATAGGGTGTCCCCAAATGTTTGTAACATTTTGGAACTAAGTTAGAGGAAATTGATTACAGCTGGGTATTGCTGCCTAAAAATAAGATCTCAGATTTTGATTTCAAAAACTTTTAAACCTACCCAAGTAAAAAAACTAAGAATAACATCAAAACCACACAATGTAAGGATTTCTTTCATTTGATCAAAATACTGAGACATCACTGAAGTAAACTGAATTTCCTGGTGGGAGACTTGTTTACAGTTACTGTGAAAGCTGCACTATTTTCACAAAGCAGTAAAATACAAATATCATTATTGTTCAATTTTGTGTTAGATATACAAAGCTAGAAATGTGCCCGTTAACCATCAAGTTCAGCGGTGTTGCTCATTCCACAAATGTTGTAGAGGTGACTTATCATGCTTTTCAACACTATAATTACAAAATTAATTGGTATTAATAAAGGAGAAAATAATAGACTGTAATAACATGTCAAAAAATGTCTTAAAGAGTACATAAATATTTGAAAATCTGCAGTTAAGCAAAACTGTTACCTTAAGTGCGGTTATGATTAATAATTTGAGTAAATATATTTTAAAATTATGTGGTCACGGACTTGCCCATATTTAAACACTATTATGAAGGGAACAGAAAGTAAATCGAGTATGGTGTGTTTTATGTTGTGAAGTGCTTACTGTTTGATTTTAACACACTTTTGATTGTTTTTATATGTTCTAGACTTCCTACCCAGGGACCACAGATGCAACTTAGCTTTATAGTTAACTCTAGCTCAACAGTTGTGTCATTCCTGACCCCTCTCAAATAAACTTAGAAACTAAACTAATGCAGATTTATGACACTTTTGTTTTACAGATACACATGCTAAATAAAATATGCAGTACTTAAAAGTATGAATTAAACTAAATAGCTTTTACTTTTTCTTGAGGTGATTAATGAAATGCTTGTACTTGAGCACAATAATAGGGATACTGATGTTTTTGGTCAAGTGAAGAAAGTTTTACTTTCTCGAAATTGTCCTGTTGCTTGAATGTGATGGTATATTTGTATGAGAGGCATTTAGAAGACAAGGAAAACAACAATTATCTCTTGAGAGAATTACAGTCCTGGTTTTTAAAAGTATGGAAATGCAGTGAGGAGATGAATCATCGTGGTAAATGTGTGTATTTTGTCGATATCACACTAATATTATGGTGCATCCCAGATATTAGTGTAATCTTTCCACCCCTGACATTCTGTCCTGAGAGGAAAACTTCTATGATTTCACCTGACACAAGTTAAGTTCTTCGTAACCCCAGGGAGACAGTACATGTGTGTTAAAACAATACAGAAGAACATGTTACAGTGGAGACTCACTTTGATAGCATCCCCAAACTCAGTATTAGTTTAATAACTTCTGTGATGCACACTGCAGTTGTGGAGAAGTACAGATCTGTAGATGAAGTGGTCCTCGTATATCTCAGTGCCACCGTGTATGCAGCTGCCACTAGGGTCATTACAGTCAGGCAGTACAGCTTGAACACCACACTCACGCTTTCTGAAAAGAAAACACAGGAACTGTCATAAATTTGATTGGAGCTAACGGCCGGTGGCTTACAGGTTCGCCATTAACCACCACACTTCACCACAAAACCTGGCAACTCCAGTGATTTCAAGCACCGAGGCTATTCACACTTTCTTTTCTGGAGTTTACAACCGACCAAAAAATGAATGGTCAGTTGATTTTAAAGCCCCACACAAATGTTATTGCATCCCATCTAACCGCAAAACCAACAGCTAATAGTAGCCAGACATGCTAGCTTACGTTAAGTGGTCAAACGTCTCGCTCAAACTCACCTCCGCCCATCATTGCTCTGGTTCGTGTCCGTCCTGGAGGAGAAAAAAACACTCAGCTCACTTGCTCAGGTAACATTTCATTTCACAAACCACTATCCGCTGTAAGGAATGCGGCTCTACCAGAAGGAAACACACTGAGACATGAGTACGATAACAGCTTCCTCCCGTGTATACGCTGAACTGCAATTCCCAGAATGCAGCGCGGCTATATTAAATAGGGGTGCGTTTGTTTCCTGTACTATGACGGTCGTATCGTCACTCAAACTAGTCAATTTCAAGGAAGGAGAAGAAACTTTGGTCGCCGTTGATGGGATTTACGCGTACATTAAGTTTTTATGACAGGATGATAAAGCCATTCCCATCTCCCTTAGATTAAAGGTTAAGGAAGACATTTCTACTGTAAGGTTTCACCTGGACTGAGACGGTACTGATTTGAGGGATGTCAAATGCACTAACAAATTTATCAGCCAGCTGTTGGTACAACAGCTTTACCCCAATCCAATTAAAAGAAAACACATCCTTCAAGAATATAAGGAGGAAATCAAATAGAGAAGGGGGAATTATATCTCATACCCATTGCGTCAGAAATTGAGGGAACTAAATTTAAAAGCCTTAAATTGAGTTTACCCCACACACCAGTTCTTAAGGATGACATTAACATTGAGTTAAATAACTGCACTTTTAATAATTTGGATCGTTTATTTTTTTGATGTGATATGACACATGGATTCTGGTCTAACCTGTGGAGCTGGCTGCAGCCTGAGATTTAAAAAAAAAAAAAACATTATTAATTACAGATATGAAGTTTGGCATCTTTGTTATAGATGGAAACTTGGAGTTTGTACTTAACACGTTGATTTTACTTGGAATGCAGGTATTTTAAAACTAAACTCACTGTAAATCATTGGAAGAATGAATCAAAACTTTAGTGAATCTTTGAAACTTGTTAAAGACAACAAACCCATAGTTACATTAAATGCAGATTAATTTTAGTTTACTATGAGATAGCCCTTGGTTATTTTGTTTGCTTTAAAATGTATGGTTGAAATGTTCCTTCATTCATGTTTACAATTGCTCAACTTGTACTTTTGTTTTGTATATAATGGATGTATAGTTTTGCCCATTTTGTTTGTATATTATAGTTTATTTAAAAGAATAAAACAAATCAAAACAAAAACAAAAAAAGATGACTTTTACTAGTATTTCACCAAGAAAGGAGGTTCAGTTTGGGTCAGCCTGTTGTCAAAGCATATCATTAAGAAACATATATAAAATGTTGTAGTAATAAAATAAATAATAAGAATAAGAATAGCAAAAATATTTAAAAATAAAAGGGAAAGCAGTGCAGTGATAAAGATACAACTTCAGCTTTATTATCACCCTGTGGGAAATTTATTTTGCAGCAGACATCAGCACACCAGTACATGATAAAACACAAAACACACAGGCATTAGGAGAATCAGGAAAAATTCTGAGCACAAGTGAAAAGGAGGAGCCACACAATGCCAAACGCTAAAGAATGAGGCAACGCTCCATTCAGTCAGTTAAGTGCTATGTAGTAGATAAAAGTAATAATGAACAGGTGAGGTAAAGAAGATAAAAAGAGAATCAATAAATAGTCAAGGATCACAGTCTAAAAATCAAAAATCAATCTTATCCATAAAGTACACACAGATTAGTAATATTGTGGCATTGAAGGTTGAAAAAAATGCGAAGATAAAGAAGTTTTGTGTTAAATATACAGTATATGAAAAGAATTAAACCCACTAAAAATAATGTGCGTTCAGGTACAAATAGCTGTCTCCGGGTCTTAACACTAACTACTGTTGACAAACTTGGTTGCTATAATCTCAGTCTGTTATTTCTCCCAGTAAATATAACATTTTCGGGGTATCACTTGTAAATTCAAACTCTGTGTGTGTGTGTGTTATATCTCAATCTGTTTGGTGTAACAGAGTCTGTCCTTCTCTGGGAGTCAGCTCTTTTTGTGACGACCCGTCCCTATAGCTAATATGTGGTCACTGTGCTGTGGTAGGACTTCTCTAATGAGGGAACTTTTACAGAGCTCAGGTAATCGTAGGTTTGGGTCAAAAACACTTTGTTTTGATTTGTTTATCCCCAGTATTTCACAGACATTTCTTTCTGTTGCAGTGCTGTTTCTAAATCTTAGCTATATATTTTTTAAGATGTTTTTTCTGCAGCCCATGCCGAGCAGCAAGATCACAAATGGAAGAGAGTCCCTCATCCTCATAGTTGATCTGGTTTTATGTTGTTTTGTTCTGCTGATACTGACGGTACCCAGACTTACAATTTTGTTTGTCAAAAGCAAACGGTTTTTACTTTGCAAAAATTACCACTAATTGCCCACTCCTGGCAACAAGTCATAAGACTAAATTGTGTGGCATACTTTTAAACATAAGTGTTTACTGACATTCTTAGTTTTGCTGTATTATTAAGACGATCTGATGAATGCCTTTTTAATCAAGTTCTCCAATAAACTCTTCTAATATAATAAAATCATGAATTACGCAATACTAGGTATAGACAGTCGAAACAAGAGGATTGAGATTATTCTCACATTATGCGTTTTTAGAATTAAATACTTACTGTCCTGTACAAATCTGATATTACGTATTAAAGAGTATCCCTGTATCCACATAGACATTCATTATTTATGTTTTTTCTGAGGTTTGTAAATCCAAGATTTAGCTATAAGTACAGGTGAAAAATAAGAGTCTATAATTATCCTTCTTATGTCCTTTTAGAGGCAGGTTTTGTTGTGTTGTGCTGGACTCCGTTTATTTCATATTATTTTCATAATTGAAACATGATACTTAAAAAAATCATAAACACATGATGACAAAGACAGACTCGGTTATGTTTATAGTTTGGAGTAGTTTATTTTTGAACAAGTGCAATAAAACAAATACCAATTCATTTCTAACTTGTAGTTATCTCAAATAGAAATAATGACAACAAAAATTCTACCATGCTTTGAAATGAAGGTTTTACTAAACACTGCTGGACTGATGAAGGTCTGAGACTGAAGCACTGCAGAGAATAAATTTCTTTCAAGTAAGACTATGTGCAAGAGTCTAATAAACACTATAATAAAACTGATATAAGCTAGCTGTGCATTTTGCAGTAACAATTAATTGCCGTAAACCCTGTTCAACTTATTTACCATTTATCAAGTCATATGTACGAGGGTAGAGACTGGATCTCTTAGAAAGTAAACTCTGATTCCTCACCAAGGAAAATCTGCATCATGTTTTTGAGTTCAGAAATGTAACTCAGTACTTCAAATGAAAAAAAAAATGTCATGACATCAATCAGACAAAAGGAACAATGTGGAAAAGTTTGCACGGACAAAAAACTTAATAACTAAACTAGTTAAGAGCAAACTAATCCTATGTAATAAATGTCTAAGATAACTATATTTACAGCTCCTGGATGTTTACACAGTGGACGCAGCCAGAGAAATCCTCCACCTTTATAGCTGTAATTGTTGGTGTAATGGCAGCTGCCATGACAAAACCACCATGACCGCACATTTTTATCATTGCTGTGCAAACACTGGGTTGAAGGTCAAAGACTGCTGTGCAGCAAAGCAGAAATTGCTACATAAAGCTGCAGTTCTGTTTCTGTATCATGTTCGTGCTTTTCCATTTTTTTTCCTACTGTCGTTGGCTGTGTGACACTCCCCTAGTACTTGTAACTCCATCAATAATGAGGATGTGGCCTAAGCTGAGTAAAAATGCACTGATTGGCTCTGCCCACCTCCACTGCTTACTTTTTATTCTTTACCGCAAGTCATGAGGGATATTTACTAAACGACAGGGGTGTGACGGCGCAGCACAGGATATATTTCAGAACTCATTCTCCCACAGCTTCTCCCACACTCTCAAGCATGAACAGGGTTCCCACTCTTTTCTAGAAATCATTTTCCAGGACTTTTCCAGTGTCACATAACCAGCTGAAGTTACATTGTTGCTGTGGGCAGTTTTCAATTCAACAAGATTACAGGTTGACGAACAATATCTCTAGCTATTGATCATATTGATCTTAGAATCTCTTTGTTTCTAACTCTCCAGCACGAACATTGTGTGTTAGCTCTCTGTTAAGTCTGACTTTTATGTGTCTTACTATTATAAATTTATGGTTATATGCATTTTCTAATCTTTGTTTACTCTACTTTTTTATAAATAGATTTTGTTAATTTAGCCTAAATTTTATTTTGTCATTTTTTATTACTTCTTTTTGTCCCCATTGTTTTGAGTTTTTATATTTTATTTTATTTTAAATTTTATGCCTTTACTTGCATTATTTTACCTACTCACATTTTCTGGCTACGTGTACATTAGTTACCAAGAACATTTTTACTTCACATCCTATGTGTCAAGCTCGAAGGAAGACAAATTATTTTCCAGGACAATTTAAGCTTTTCAAGGACATTTAACTTTTTTCTCATTTTCCATATGTTTTCCATGACTGGAAAATTGGGCAATCATTTTCCAGGTTTTCCAGGACGCGTGGGAACCCTGATGAAAACAATTGCACAATTACACATACATTCACAGAAATAAATGTGTGCACTCACAGTCTCTCACACTAATAAACCCACACAGGAACACGACCTGGAATCCATGCAGCTCTCATCACCAATCCTCATTCAAATGTGTCGAACTTTGAGCTCGGCAGCTCTGCATCACTCTCTGTTCAGCATATACTTAAACATAAATGATAAGTTAGCTCAGACTCATTGTAATGTAGAGTTCGGCCGGAGACATCGTTTTCCCCCTGGTCAGATAAAGCTCCTACAACCCTGAATGTTTTGTGTTTACGTTACTAGCCGATAGCAACATTAGCTTACCTGTCAAGGCTGATGGAGCAGAAAAGGAGGATTTCTACGAGTCTGTGAGGTCCAAACGGTAAAACGGGGTATGCAAACATTCCCAGAGTTCACAAAATTAGCTTATCTGACAAAAAACATACTAGAAGTGAATATGTGCTGCTGCTGTAAGTGTCAAAAACAAAACTGTAACCACGGCACAAACTATTTCTGCTCCGTCGGCTCACTGCGTATGAACGAAACCAAGAAAATCACCACAAAAGGTGAAAAGTAATAAAACCTTCCGCATTTTACTGTTTTTTTTTTAAATTGTTTTACTGATTTTTTTAACAACGAGGCCCGACTGGATACCTGTGGGTTTGTTTTTGTCGAACGCGCGCCTTGTGTTCTGACAAAAGGGTCCGTGTACAACACTACAATGAAGGGAAGTTCCGCGTCCATGAAAGACTGCACTGAAGTGCTCTATTTCCTGCACTGTTCATAAGTGTGAGGAAAATTTTACAACAGTATGGGGTTAACAAGAAGATAAAGCTAAATCTGATTACTAAATAATTAATTTCCAAATACTTGAATTAAGAAAATCCTGGAACATTCTCAATGCAGATTATGGTATTAAATAGAAAACGAGCACAATGAAAAACAACATTTTTACATCTTTTAACCCTAGCTACTGTCCTCCGTAACTTTTTCGTAATGACAAAAAAATAAACAAAACAACAATGTTAACAGCTGAAACAATTCAAGATTGTAAACTAAAAAATTCAAGTTCCTTCTTCAATTTATATTCAAACATATTTACTTTGCCTTGTTGTAATTTTCTGGTTTGCCATTGAACCTATCATGATGTTACCGTTACCATCAAAACATTAGGAGTTATTAAGGCTTGTTTATTTATTAAATGGTCATTCAGTATAAAACTGAAACACCAGATGGGTCACTCAACATATTTCACTAGTCCATCTGGGCAACAGTCCATAAAAAGGGCTTGGAAATGGGAGCACATACTGCAGGTGACTGGACTATTACTCTGCCAGTCACTTTCATTACAGGCCAATCAGATAATGTAGTAGGTGGGTGCTACTGCCATGGTGTAAATGAGAAAACTCAAGCCTCTTTGTAGAACAAACTCCTCCTGAAACATGTCAGAAGTGGAGCAGAATTTCCTTTCTAGTTATTTATCTATCCTGTGTCGGTCATTCAGTTTTATCAGATCTGAATGGGGTAAAGTATGATAAAACTGATATGAGGCTGCTAGTATTTGCTATTCTCTGTACAGTTTGTCACTTGCAGCGGTCATCTTGCATGGAGCTCCCACCTCTTACTGCTTTTAAGGATGCTGATTCGGCTGTGCTGCAGGGGTGAGCACTAATGTTGTAATGTGTTGCCATATTGATGAACCTGAATGTTATTGATTTTCAGGTTTGGCAAATGCTGAACTACCTCCATCCTTTCTCCCACTACAGATTATTCTTGTATTTTTGACACTTCCCTGAAAGCAAAGTATGATTTCTTGGCCAAGCTTAAGTGCACTGATACTCCCTCAATGTGGAGCAAATATGGAGAGAAAAGAAAAATACCGCAATTCAAACTTGAGTATTGAACCATGGACATCATAACAAAAAAGGCAAATATTTTTTTAACTGTGCCAAGGGAGTTATGTTTTTGCAGGCATATGTTTGGTTGTTGCATGATTACGCAAAAACTACTGGATGGATTTAGCTGAAATTTTAAGGAACCTACCTTGGCGGAGGTTTGCGCTTCAATTTGAGAATTGTTGCATCGTAAAGTAAAGACACCTTATGTAGAGCAGTGCAGTGTCATTCAAATCAGAGCAGTGGAGGTGGTCGAGGCTGACAGTGCATATTTATGTCATGTTTTGTTGTTGTTTTGACTGAGAGCCCCCTGTTGCAGAGTTTACATACTGTGAGTTGAATTCTCTGATATCATTCAGAATTCAAAAAGCTTTTAACTCTTAAAATCTTCACGTAACAATCTGTCTGTCTGAACTTCTTATGCAAGACTTGAAGAGAACCCTCTTTCTTTGACAGCAGCCAAAATGCCATCACACCAACACGTTTCAATATCACAGCCTGCTAGGCACACGCAGAGGTTTTTAAATAGGAGGAGAAGCAATGATGTTATTCCCCATCATGGATCAATTCTAAGATGGTCAAAGTAACTTCTCACAAAGACCCAGGCCGTGGTTTATTGTGGTGTAGCTACACTTACAGATGGCACACTGTCCATGCACTGCTGCTGAGGGAAAAGCTGCAGTAAGCACATGTTGCATACTTGTGCGGCGGATTTGAGCTCATGAGTTGTCAGAGGGGACGTGCTCGAAGCCCTCGCTCTCCCTCACCAGCGCTCGCTCCAGGATGACCCGGCCCTCCTTGTAGCGCTGGCTCTCCTCCGTGGCGAACTCGTACATCCAGCCGAGTTTGCTGTTGCAGTTCTTGCAGCTGACGTCTCGCACCATGTGTCGTCCTGTGAGCATGACCCTGTCCTGCACCTCGCTGTGCTGCAGATTCACAACCTGGAGAGCGACAGAGAATTAGTTTGTGGAACATAAAACTGTTACTTTACAAAGGGATTAAAAGACTTTCTAAAGACTTTCATCTAGACTTCTGCTTTATTTAGATATAACATTTAATAACAGAGTCAGCACTGAGCTTGTCCTGATACTGGAAGTGTAAACTTTGTAAACACATGTAAAGAAATTTGATATTTGATACTAGTAGTGTCAATACCAATACGATCAATTTGAAATCAAATGGTGTAAAGTATAGTTTTGTTACACTGACAACAGTGCAAAAAAAATTCAGGTTCAAGAAAAGTAACTGAGCATAAGAAAGCACATTTGGTGTAGAATATATTTCACATAGAAAGTGTTTGGGAAAAGCAGAACCTTTCCAAATACATATCTTATATTCTGTTCTCTTTTTTTCCCTTTTATCTGCAGTATTTTTTCTCATGTGGGCTCATGATAGAATTTCCAAAGTCCCTCACCCACACACACACAGTTCTGTTAAACCAAGGTCTTTGATTTATTGTAATATGTTATTTACTGATTTTTATGTATTTATTTATTGCTTAATTTTGGTTTGTGTATTGTAATTGTTATTAAAGTTTGTTTTGCTCATACTTTCTCCTATTTGTTCTCTGTTTATGTAAAGAATTTGTTCTATATATTTTGTATGGAAAGTGCTACAAATAAAGTTTGAATGATTGATTTATATCTGGAAGGTGACTGGTCGACCCCTCCATTAATCACACTCATTCCGGGCCAATCAGATGATACAGTGGGCCAGTGTTGCTGCCAAAGAGTACATTTCATAACCCAAGTCAGTGTGCAAATCAAACTACAAACATCTTCTGTGCTCAAGCAAAGTAAACAATTCAAGAACATTACAATATACAAAAGTTAATAAATTGAAAAATTCCCATCACAGTTTAGGTATTTTTTCTGTCATGTTTGGATGTCTAAAATAACCCTTTTTAATTAATGCATCCTGCTGCGGATGTAGAGGAATATGCATAGATGCAGAACCAGTCAACGATCATTTAGTTTCGCAGAGGCTGATGCAAGACTGAAAAATTAGTTTAGTTTCTGAAGAAGAGAAATACAAATACAGGAAGATGAGAATTATTTTTCTTTTTTATTTGGTTTATAATGAAGATACATTTTTGACTAAGTTGATCTTAAAAGTAATTTCTGATTAATAAAACAAGCTCATATTTATCAGACTGCTACTTTGTTATTTAGAAAGTTGCCTGGTGTAGTAATATTTGATAATTTATATATTTCTTACTGTGTTGCATCATCATGCATCATGATATTAAATCAACTTGAATCGCAGACTTGATAATTGGAACCAAATGGTTAAACTAGTGAAGAATCAAAGGTCCAGTAAATAAACTTCAAAACTTTGGGCAGTGGATTCATTATTGAGTTTTTATCAGAAAAGTTTAGTTTAATAAATCTTTAAAAGGGTGAAGGCACCAAAACAAGGAATAAAGACAAAGTTTTGCAAATGAACTGCAGCTGTCATATTCATTTGGCTGGTGTTAGTCTTCTCACTGAACGATGCCAAAGACAACATCCTGCTGATGATAGCTGCCAACATTGTCAATATTTTTTCAAACAGAGAATCCACAGAAATCACTGAGCGGATCTACAATCGATGTCGTATAAGCAGCATAAAAGCAAACAGCAACAGTGAAGAAAAAATTCAAGCATGCTAGACTTTCTATTGCAAGATTTTTGAAGGATCTCAGATGGAGCCTTAATCGTCATTTGTTATGACAGTGAATTGACGTATTTGCAGAGCCAACTTGGCCAAAACTCTACAACTGCCAGCCTGTGCAAACATCAAACTTGTATTGTGTAGTAACTTCTGCTTTAAGAGCTCAAATAGCTTCTGTTCCGGCATATTAACTCAAAAAATGTGAGGTATTTTAAACTACTCTTTTTATGTCATAAAGCATCGTGAGAAAACTGCCAGGTGTGCGATTGAGCCATGTGTTCTACGTCAGCAGAACCACACACCTCTTCTTTGTACTTTGACAATGCTTGTTCAGTTAAACAAACATGAGCAACAGGAAAGTAATCTCTGACCCAGGTGAGGGTGTACGTCGATGTGTTGAGGTACCTTGTTGAACAGGAAAGCTCGCCCAGTGGCTCCAGTGAAGCGTGTTGAGATGAGTTCAGCTCGGTTGGTCAGTATGGTGTCACAGTTGGCGCAGGAGAAGAGGCGAGTCCCACCGATGTGATCTAAAAAAATCCGCCCCATTTTGTCAACACCTGAGGGCGTAGTAAACAAAGAAGATTAAAATAAACAAAAACAGAGAACAGGGAGAGCATCTGGTTGGGTGACTCGGCATATTTCTGTTGAATTTGGATGACCTGCCCAACCTCCATAGTTTAACTCAGGGATCCTTTGTAGAGTTGTATCTTTTGTAGTGATTACATTGTACTATTCTGACTTGGAATTTGAATTTCAGAATTTAAAGTGAGAAAGTAAGTTAAGTTAAGTTATTAAGTGTTTCTTCCAGACATGAGTGCTGTAGTATAGTGCGTAGTAACAATAGTGATAGCATAAAAAAGACAGAAAACAGTGTTAAATACAGTTTTAAATTCAGTAACAATGATACAGTATAGCACTACATAATCTCCCAATGCCTGTCTAAATCAGTCTTCAGTTGACTTACAGAGGTGTGTAAAATTGTTAGCCTTCTTTTAAAGAAATAAAAACCCACAATGGTCTTTGAAATAACTTGAAACTGACAAAAGTAATAATGAAAACTCCTGAAAATTAACTAATGAAAATCAAACATTGCTGTTAGAACTGTTTTAAAAACAAAACAATGGATAATAAAGGAGAATGTCCTTTGGACAGATGAGATAAAACTAGAGCTTCTTGGCAAGTCACATTGGCTCTGTGTTCACAGACACAAAAATGAAGCATACAAAGAAAAGAACACTGCACCTGCTGTGAAACATGGAGGACTTGTGTTCTGAGGCTGTTTTGCTGCAGCTGGCACAGGGTGTCTTGAATCTGTGCAGGTACAATGAAATCTCAAGACTATTAAGGCATTCCGGAGTGAAATGTGCTGCCCAGTGTCAGAAACTTGGTCTCAGCCACAGGTCATGGGTCTTCCAATAGAATAATGACCAAAACACACAGCTAAATACACCCAAGAATGGCTCAGAACAAAACACTGGACTATGTCTGATTTTCGTTAGTTAATTTTGAGTAAACTTTTATTTATTCTTACATTGGTCAATTTCAAGTTATTTCAGTGTGCATTGTCGGTTTTCTGTCTTTTATGGAAGGGTACCATCAATTTTGCACGTCTGTATAAAAACACTGAAAGACTCTGCATTGCATATAAACAAGGGAAGGCCAGTCCAGAGCTATGGAATAAAGAACCTGCAAAGCTTAAGTGTTCAGATGACTTTGTACAGTAACGCTTGTAAATTTGATGTAAGGGAGCGAGGTGGGTGCATAATTTCTTTGCTTGACTTTGTAGGGGTTTGTCAGTGAGAGTGACTATTTCAAACTGTATTCTAAATGTAACTGGTTATAGTAGCTATATTTTTAGAATAATTATTTACAGCCCTAAAAATAATCTAATTGCAGTCTTATTTTACAAACACACTGTTTACAGAAACACGTTTTTTAAAGTCTTTTTTGGCTTGACTCCTGTGTTGAACATAAGCATAACATCTGCCTCCTGTGGCCACCAGTCAGCATCACAAGTGTACAGAATGATTTATGTTTTCAAGAGGGTGGTTGTGTGCTTTTATTTCTGCAAAGAAGATTGAACAGGATTTGTAAATTGTTGCTGAGCCTTGAAAGTGCTTGAAGGTTTTGTCAAATAAGTGTTCAGTTGGTAAGTGGGTTTAGGTACCTGACCATTTTGTTAAAGGGATTTCAATTGTGTTTTCAATGGTAATGTCAACATATGCATCATCTTGTATTTTCTCGTATCAAGACGTCTAAATGAAATGCAATTGTCTGACCAACATCAGTATTGACAGATACTTGCCTAAAAAGCTGATTATCAATTTCAGAACATATTACAATTCTTACTGATACTTACAGCCAATATTTTGGCTATTCAAATTTGCCATAAATTTCCTTAATATCTGCAAAATGCACAATGCACCATGAGATTTTACCCTATCATCACTCAAGGCCCACTTTAACAAACCAAAAGTATCATTTAATGAGGAATAAAATCTTCTTTTTCTTTCTTTACATCTGACTCTAACACAGACTGTAACCATGAAATGAATTCAATACTTTCAGTAAAGTAGAGGCTTGGTGCTCTTGATACAAAAATGCAGTATTCCTTTTGGCAATGATGACTTTGGAAAAAACATATCTGCAATAATAGAATACAAGGCATCCCTGACTACCATATAAAAAAACATTAATTCTTAAAACTGTGTGAGACTTTTTGGTACATCTAATTTATGCTGATATGTATACTTCACACTATTCAACTATTTAACTTTAATGATTGTAAAAATAATTTTATTATCAAAAACAGGAGCAGTCACACGAGTCTTTAAAAGTACCTCACAAATCAAACTAAATAAAATGAACTATTTTTACCCTTTTTTAAAAAATTCTGTCCAGTTTAAGGACCTGAAAATACATATTTTCTCGCCTAAAACAACCCTGCTCTTGTTTTTTTTTTTTGGACCCCTGGATTCTAAAGTCTCACTGTATCCTGATGTCAACGTTATTCATAATTTAGTGCTCATTTGTTAAAATATCAAATCAGGAGCTTCGCCATTTCCCATCATACACAATCAAGTGGGGCACTGGTCGTATGATATTGATATTTTGATATTTTAAGGAGGCTAAAATGAAATTTAGGGGTGCTCCAGCCATAAATAAAGTGTAAAATCAACCATGTATGACTATCCAGTTGTGTGATGCCTTGTGGAGAAAAGCAGCCCGCAGAAAGAGGAATAACGTCAGTGGGATCCAGATGATAGCTAGCTTACCAACGGTTAACCGAAGCCTGGTTTCTCACTTCGAAATATCAGCAAACGAAGAATTGAGCTGTTTTCCCGTCTTCGATCCAACTTATGTATATAGAAATCAATATAAGTATAAACTAGATATTAAAAGCTTAAACGTATCCTCAGAGTCGACCCTTACAACATCAATAACAGAGCACAGCAGTTGATGCAACAACCCCCAATATACAACAATAACAACGTCAACGTCCGCTTGACCTTTCAAAATAAAATGATGCAACAATATATGATGACAAAAATTGTATTTTAATTTGATAAATCTGCCAGTTTTGGTTACACATATCATTAGAATATTTAATATGGCATGGAGTATTTATCAGTGTCCACATTTCCTCGTTTTGTGCAACTTCTGCTCAAGTTATGAAGGGCACGCTTTTATTCTGAAGGCTGTCTCTATCTTCCGTTTCAGTGAACTGTTAGAAGCCGTTGTAGTACGAAATATCCTCCACATGAGGGTAGTAGAGCACAAGAACACATGAAACGCCACAAGATTCCATTCACATCACCAGTGCTGCATGTTTAAAATGGCTCTCCAATGTTTCGTTAGTATTTTGGGGGACTTTATGGTTGTAAAGGCCAAAGTGAGGCAAAACTTATGTTTGGGATTTCCTAAATGGGAATGACAAGGAAGAATTTGGGATGGAAAGGCATTTGTTTTGTATCACTGACATTTTCATACAAATGCATAAATACAAGTAGCAGTTAGTCCTTATTTAAACAGAACACCGGGTCTAATCGTGGGACCAAAACCATTTTAAAAGTAAGCTATGAAAATATTATCCAACAATATTCTATACCACTTCCACTGAACTGTTTTTCGTTGATGTCTGATCTAATTATTAATATCACATATCCATTAATTTCCAAAGTTTGAAACCCTTTAAATGCCAAGTTTTTATCATGATGCTATTGTGTTTTCTGGTATGGAAAATAATATATTTTCAATATATCCTACAGCTTTCGAATACGTTTTTTTAATTTTTAGTTACTGCACCCTGGTATATTTCAATGATTTTTTTGCATTATCATTTTCTGTGCTGTGTCAACAAATACTTACAAACCGACCACTAAGCACAAAAAATGCTTTTTTATAGCCAAAAGAATATTAGAAATGTATATTATTTCCAAGAAACAGGATCTAGAAAGTCTTACACCTTTTCCAGAGAGTTTCTCCTGTCACTTTGCATACCTTGTGCACTTTCCTCCAGTCTGATATATCTTCACCAGACTTAGCTAAGAAACTCAAATCTTCCCCGAAGTTATGTGACAGTGCTGCAAAGACAAGCTGCCTCTCAGAATACCACAGACTGCATCTGTTGTCTGATCATGTTTGTGTGCTCTGTTCAGCCATCAGAAACACCCATCTGGTGCTCTGCTGCTGCAGTCCATGCAGTTAGAAAGACAGCTCTGCCTCCTTAAAGCCTGTCTCGTTTCTTTGCTTCGTTCTTCCTTTTATTATCAACTTTACTAAGAGAAGTTAAACAAAATCTAAAGGAAATCTGCAGTAAGCCTCTCTTTGCTGAAGGCAACCTCAACTCTTTTTTTAAGATGAAAATCCTCTGCTCTTCTCAAACCTGAAAAGTTCTTCCTTTAGAGAGTCTTAAGTTCATTCTCAGTTGAATTGTGCATGACATTGACCAATGTTCTAAATTCAAGTGATTTAAGGAAACATTTAACCAGCAATGTAGTTACTTAAAACAACACCATTTCGAAAGTGGCTCTCCACTGACTTTACATTATGTTGAGATGGACTGGTGCATGTGGAACAAAAACTGAATTAAAACTACTCAAGGCTATAGGTGGGGCTTAAAGTTGATTTTATAAATGACCTTTTTTGGTGTGAAATTCAACATTTAAAAACAGAGAGTTTCAAATGTCTTAGTTTACTAGAATACTGATGCTTGCTCCTCATTGTTTCTTGGGGCTTAAAATAGCGAGGACTAGCTTTTTCTGTGAGTGATCTTTGAATGCATTATGGTGCATTCCAGTTGTGGTTGGAAGTCAGAATTTCCGGGTTCTGAGTAGGAAACTGCAACTTAACACCCCGAGGTCGGAATTTCCGACTGGGAACCTAGGGAACCTCACCACCCCAGTGTTGACAATCAAAGATGGATGCCCCCAGTGTGAACAGTTATTAAGCTTCTGTAATAATTCACTTATTAGTACTTCTGACTAGTGTGTGTTGTACTAAATCAGCCATATTCATAGTATTGTTCGACTTAAAGAAATGCTGCCATAGTGATGTTAACATTCTTCATGTGGTATTTGTGAACGACAACACAGGGCATGCTAACAATGGTTAACAACAGCTAACAATAGCCTGGTGGATCGGCATGTTTTTCTGACTTTATAACTGGAACGCTGATTACTCGGAGATGACGTCATTCCCTCTTCCCAGTTCTGAGGTTAATGGACTGCAGCATTAGAGCATTGGTTCCCAACCTCATTTCTTCTAAGCACCCCTTAGTAGGACCTAAGAAGAGTTAGGCCCCCACAGGACATTCAAGGAAAATTAAATACATAGCTTTAAGAAATGTAAATTTTCTTCTGTCAGTAGAACTTTGTGGAGAACAGAAACAAGAGCAGCCAATTAGTTTTATTTCCATTTAGGCCTAGCCTATAGCATGTTTTGGTTTTGGCAGTGTGGCTCTGATGGGGGCTCCCTCGGCCTCTCCTCATGCTGATAGTGGAAACCCTAAGCAGGAACAGCACACATTTCTACCTTCCTGGGCACTCTCTGGGGGGCCCAGGACCCACAATGGGAACACGGAGATTAGAGAAGAAGTGTGCACCAATGGATCAATATGACACAAGAGCTATAATTAAATTTTTAGCTGATAATTAAGATAACGCTCATTATATGATACAAGAAGTGTGACATGCATGAAGACAACTTTTTACCCCTTGACTTTTGTTTAAGTTGGCAGACCCATGTTTGATAGGCTGAACCCAACCTTGCCCAGAAGCCTCCCTCCTCTTTATCACAAGATGTGTTTCTGATCTGATGTTCGAAGACGGTGCACTTCAGTCTGCTTTTCACCTTAAGGACATAAACAGCACAATAAATGTGTATGAATGTTTCAGAATACTTCAGCTGAGGCTTGAGAAGTTTAACTCCAGGACAGACTGTTCAGTCTATCTGAGCCTGTTCAAAGATTAGCACAGATCATTGAGATATAGTTCAGGCTTCAGCTGGAGGTTCACGCAGAGTTGAAGTCCTTGAGAGAAGATAGCAGACTGTAAAGGCAGTTTGACCTCATATCTGGATTACTGTAATCATGATAACAGAACTCTGATGCTTTCAGCATCTTCTAGAGGCACATAGACTCATCAGAAAAAAAAACATCTGTCCTCTTTTGAATGTGTTAAGTACAGCACATATTAAAATGCTGAGGTGGTTTGATTTAGACTAAATTTGGCTCGATCGAAGGTAGAATTTGAGGCAAACAGTGAATGACGTGGATAATAGCAGCAAAAAACCCAGCTCTTTGTTTTCTTAACTTTCCTGCCCTTCATCCTGACCATTCACCACCTCTGTAATCAGACAAAGATAATGATAGTAGGGCTTACAACATGCAGGATTCATCATTATGTAAAAATAAGATAATTGTCCAGCTTTTCATAATGACAACACAAAGATATTGAGTAGAAAAATCTTTGAAGCAGATGTTTAATCATTGCTAAAAGATGTTGCTAACAAAAAAATTGACAGAACTGTGGGATAAAAACTCATCAGAAAATTCAAATGTGAGTTGCGGCCTTTCACAAGAAAGAAATCATACACTGAAGATCCACCATTGAATATAAAATTGTCATGATTATTCCCTACTTAATTTTCAAATGCATCCCTGATCATAACCTGTCCTGTCATGCCCTTTCAAAAATATAGAAAAAGTATTTATGCTGTCATTAGCAGATATATAAAAATAGTTGTTGGAGAAAAATGGTTTCCTCATTGCAGGAAAAAGGTACTGTATGGCTAATGATTAAGATAATTCCCCCCTTTGGCCCGGCCAGTCCATGCTTCTTGCAGACAAAACTGCTCTCACAGTGAAGTAATCAGTTTACAGAGTGGTGTGATTCCTGACTGCGTATTTATTGCTACAGTGAAGAGGTCAAATCTACAAGCCAAGGACTTATTTATCAGGGATTAAAAGGACATTGGGAAATGCATTACCAAGCATAGAGACTGATAGCAATACACTACCTGGTCTTTAAAGATACATGCATACAATTTTCCCAATTGAATTATTAAATCAATTATAGTAACTATGTTAGATTATAGTCTTAAGTTAGTCTTAGCAGAGTTTTCAAAGCCAGAAATATAGTCTACAGTTTTTATGCCAAAACAAAACATATTTACTGATGGCAGAAAAACACTGATTGTGTTAGTTATTTTAAAGTCTGCAACGGAGGGGAGCAGCTCCTGAAAGCCGTTGTTCTGTTTCAGTAATTCATTGTGCTGCTTACTTGAGATGGACCACCCTTACTCTTGGCCATCGTTCATAAAATGTCTGATCACCTCTTTTAAACAGCAATTCTTTTCGTAAGTAGATTAGGCTGCTTGCTTCCTACTCATAATAGACAGTGTGACCTGTAAATGTAAATGTGAAACTATCCAAAGTAAATATGCAAAATTGTAGAGTTCTTTTCAGCTGAATAAGAACAAAACAAGTGAGGTGTAGGTGAGAAAACCACCCAAATCTACTAAAAACCAAGACAGAAAGGTGGCACAGAGGCAGGTCTTCATCATCCTGGCAAACCTCCATGCACTAACCTGCTAATTTGATAACCCACCCTCATATTGCATAACTCTTTTCCTAAATTTTATCTGGAGAGATAAATAACAACAATATTTTCCCCTCTCAAGAAGTGTGAACAGAAGTCATGACCTATTTCAATCAAACATGGACCAAACTGTAAACACTTTAAGTCTGTTGAAAACTTGACATCTTTATAGGGTGCTTATTTGGCTTTTCATACACTTCTATGTTTCCCTATCCATACTAGTGATAGGGCTAAATGCATTGTATTTTTGGGTTGTTCTTGTGAACCCCAAAATACCAAAATGTTATTTTTAATCATCTTCAAACACCAACACTTTGGCCATTTGCTCTTGTATTGTGCCTGAATGTTAGGGAAGGTCATTAGGGCCCACCCTCTCTTCTGCTTGTAATGTCTCTATCATACTGACAAGGGGCTGAACCAGTGGAAGCCAGGGCTGACCAGGACTTCAGACTGACCACCCTTAAAACCCTAAACTTAAATACACTAATGGTTAGATTTATCAAAGTGACCTAATTGTCACTGTATTTTACTGTTTGTGGCCCTCACTGGCTAACACTCTGACACCCCTTGTTGCAAAAGCGATCAGTCAAAAATGCTTTATGGGATTTTGTCCAACTTTGCACAAATGTCCACTCTGATTCAGGAATAATTATTCAGTTTTGTGGGTTGTGACTCACAGGTAAATGTGATGAGCCCTAAAGGTTAGAATCACTAGAGATCCAACAATTCAACACTATCATGATTACTGAGCCCTGATTTATCAACTTTTTGGGCTCTGCTGTGCTCAGCCTCTTTTCAACTTTTAGCTTTACTGCTCTGTAGAGCTTCAGTGCTGCTGTGTCAGTGAAATCATTCAGAGGCAGGGGCACATACCTGGGCTCCAACCAGCATGTCACAAAAGCCCTTGTTTTCCCCAACATGTTCAGGCCTTGTGTCTTTGCACTTAAAGTAAATAATGGATTGAGCTTTGTTTCTCAGAAGAGGGAGGCAGCTGTATTAGCTTTGCTGTCATTGGCTTTCACTTTCCCCGCATAGTGCCAAGTGAGGTCTGCTGTTTGCCCACAGTATGTTACTCTCATGTGTCCATACCTACAAGCCATGTGCGTCATGCCCATCTCTTATGTCCCTTTAAAAGTCCAAAATATGTCCAGATTTAAAGGCCCTTGACACCTACACAGGAGATTTGAAACAAGTCTGGTTGATTAGACCAGGGAGAGGCAGAAAACAGGTGAGAGATTTTGATGCCTCAATTTATGAGCACTAATTAGATAGATAATATTAAAGATAACAGGTAGGGTCAAATGTTTCTGCAACCTTACATTTGATTAAAAAATGACCCCTAAACACTTCACTAGCATTATAATACTTTGTTCTTTTCTGAACAAACAATATTTCAGCCACAAAACCAACCTCACTCTCTTCCTGTTCAGCCACCGTGAGGAGAGGCATTAAACTGTCAGGTGATAGTTGTAGTTGGTTAAGTCCACATTAAATGTGTTTACTCTTCTCTCAGAGTCTGTGATACATCCAGTTTAAAAGAAAATGATGGATCATGACTAGACAAGTCAAATATGATTTATGGACTTGCTGGTTTGAATTTTACAGATGATCTCTTATTTTAGTAATTTATCTTGTATCTCCAAACCTAACAATAAAGTTAATTTGACTAAAAGTGCTAAAACACAACAGTAACTTTCCTCAGCCATCACTGCATTTTTCTCTTTGTGGTCCTTACTGGCTAAAATTCTGACACTCCTTGTTGCAAAAGCGATCTGCCAAAAATGTTTTCAGGGATTTTCTCAAACTTTGGAGAAATGTCCACTCTGATTCAGGAATAATATTTCAGTTTTGGGGCTGTGAGTCGGAGGTAAATGCTGTGAGCTTTACAGGTAAGAATCATGAGGCCAAGAAATTAAATATAATCATCATAATTGAGTCCTGATTTGATTTTATTGTAGTTCTTTATATTTTATGGTGTGTTGAGTGTTGCAATACTAAACACTGCAATATAGTTTGATTTATCAACTTTTGATACTCCTGAGTCCACTTTCTATTAATATACCAATTAAAGCCTCATCATCACAGTGATTATTTCATTATCAAACCTCACAGCCATGTTCTTTGGACAAGTAGGCCAGTCCCTCCCCCCTGTGGATATTTATGATGCGTAGAGTTTGTCATTATCAGTGATAATGAGCAGGTAAAACTGATAATCACATAGACAGACCACCAAAGGAAGAGAGAAAGAGCCGAGACAAACAGAGGCAGAGGAGACAGGGACAGTCAGAAAAATGATGCTTCAACGCCTGCTTCTGATCAGCGTCCTCGGGCTCGCGTGGACAACAGGTTTCTGCTGTTTGTTTTATTTCAGAAGATATTATGACTCAACAAGATGTTTTTTTCATTTAAATCTGATCAATAACAAACTAGCAGTTGCAAATCTAGTCTGTTGTAAAGAACAGAAAAATCATGTGATGTTTTTTGAAAGCAGTCATTATTACTTTGTATGGGTTTGAGATGTATTTAAAGTTTCTGAATTAAGTCTGGCAAACTCGGAAAGGGGGGCATCTTCAAGTATTTTTAAGTTTGGTTGTATGAGGTTCTTTACAATAGTAAGTGTCGTGGCTGAAAGAGGTTGGTGCCTTTAAGAAGAATGAACTGCTGTTGGCAGGTGCAGTTATTTCTGGTAATTGTGTGAGTTTTAAGTGAAATCTATTGGGCAAAATATTTTGTCTGTTTGGCACTATTTTACCATGTGGCCAACGGCTATGTGTTCATCCACCTGTGTGCATCTGCTGTTTCACTCCAAGGACCCAGAAAGACACAACAGAGGAAACTTATACTGAGCCAAGTATGAGTGATTTTGATGCATGTGACGATGACATTCCTTTTATAGTGTTACTATAAACTTTACTTCAGTGGGCAGAAATGATATGCACACGTGGATGAACAAATAGACATTTTCTGCATTAGAAACATTTGTTTTTCTGCAAAACAAAATACTGAAACATATTTTGTTTATTGCCAGTCAGCTTATATGTGTTAAAACATGGTACTGGTATATTGACCCCTGCCATAATATATCATTAAAGCAAATAACTGAGTAATGTTTTTCTTTTCTTCAGTAAATGGATTACCATGCTCTCAGATGTTTTCTTCTCAGTCGCCTCCTTTAAATGGTAAGTTCGATAATCACAGAGTTTATAACATTTACACTGACTGGTTAAACTCTTATGTGGGGAACAAATCCAATATCATATTAAAATGAAATAGATTCTATTTTTTTTAATATTATAAACATTTTGGACTGAAAACTACCACTTAGTCTGCAAAGGAGTTAAATTTGTAGACCAAATAAACATCATTAAATTTACTTTGCATTGAAATATTTCCACTGCGACATGTTTTTACTGATATGAACAAATTAGTATCTCCCCTGTATCTGATTTTAATAAAAAGGAACATGCCTTCACGTACTGTTAATGAAATGTTTCTTTCTCTCTAGTTAACAGTGTAAGGCCTTCAGATGTGGCCGTGCTCTCCTCCATTGGCCTTCACATGTACAGGTGAGAAAATCTTAAGTTTCCTTTAACTCAGTAATTCATGTAAAATAAATTGAGTCATCTAACAGTGCAGCTACATGATGACTGTCTATAATTTAATTTATCTACAGCACTGAGCTCTCCACTGTGCTGACAAGACTCTCAGGTAAGTTTATTTTGACTGGATTACTTTCTTAACTCTTAATGCCGTCACTGTTGAGATGAATCAAAACTCAACTTTCACTCATGTTAGAGGCGTGTACAACACGTCTCTGTGCTATCTCTACCACACTGATATCTTTATTAGCAGAGATTATTTAAAACAATGGACCCCAATGTAGCTGTCATATGTCATACAGCCTGCGTGTTATCTTCTCTGTAAAACATTCACGTAACAAAGAACTGTTTGGAGATAAAATACAGACACGAAGAGTGTCAAGCATGATATTCTCTGATAAAAGTGTTGATATTATGGTCTTTTGGAGACACTGTTCCTTTAATGACATTAATTAAAAAACATTTATTACTAGACAAAAGAAAAATGAGTAATTAACTGAAGTGGTTATTGTGTTAAATCATGAGACTTCCCACTTACCCTCCATACAGCAACAGAACAGAACATTTAACATAAATGTTCTAGAAATGAGGAAAAGAAAATTACTAATGGAATTATATGTTTGATCAGATCCCCAATTCCCGTATAACCATCTTTAGTGACAATGAGATGGTAAAAAAAAACAAACCTTGATGGTCAAGAAAGAAAGTTATTCTACATGTCACGACGGCAGCAGAGGAGGTTAAATTATGATACTGGAAACCTGAGACCCTTTTTCCAAATAAATAGTAGCATATTAGCATAAAAAATAGCATAATGTGGAAGGACAACAAATGCACTTTCAAATGTTTGGGGTGTATTGTTGATTATATCCACATAATGGGAAGTGAATTAAAATGCTATTTCTCTCTCTCTCTCTCTCTCTTTTATCCTTCTATTTTTTATTTGCATTAATATAATTTTTCATTTTTTTAAGTCTTCCAGAATTTAATGGATTTTAATTATCACTTTTTTTGTGTTGCACTGGGTATGGGGTGTGCTGAAACTGTGAATGTTGGAATTTTTGTGTAAAAAATATTGTTGTTGCTGGGGAATAACTATAAGTCCAGGATAATGCAATTCACAATCAATAGGTTAATAGAAAAATATTTTCAATCAAATATTGCGTAAGTTTCTAGGAAGCTAAAAAAAAACCACCATTTATTGTTAAAACCAAATTGGTGATCTGTGTCTATGAGACGATATGCTGTGATACATATTTAGATAAAGTACAGAACTAATTTGAAGGAGAAGGGGTATAACATGCATAAGGTGATCAAGATTTTCCTCTAAACCAGTGGTTCTCAACCTTTCAAAGTCGCGACCCCCAATTTAACGTTCAGTACTTTCCACGACCCCCCTCCCCCTGGAACGCAATGAAAATTCACTGTCCGCGGGGCTGAAACAACACCCGATCGATAAAACATATGTCGGATATACAAATCAGTAATTGATTTTGAGTAATAAAATGCCTGTTTGAGACCAATCACTTGTTGTCCTTTAACGTCCGGTTGGATGCCACATTAATTTTGCGCGTTTATATTTTTCCTAAATGATTTGGCGACCCCCAGAAATCATCTCGCGACCCCAAATGGGGTCTGGACCCCAAGGTTGAGAATGGCTGCTCTAAACCACCTTTATTATTCCAAATTTTGTCTTATCCAAACCATAGAGAAAAGTTTGACACAGTAGTTTTCACAATGACAGATAAATATTCTTTCTCAGGCAGCTCAGTTAAACTGCCTTTCTAATGAATCTCTGATGTGTAAACATAAATAATCATCAGTAATCATCTTCATTTTTCCTCCACAGAGCTGTTGACTCTGTTTAATCCTGCACTGGTCAGTCCTTTCTCAGACCAGTTGAACCTTTACAGCCCTCAGTTTGCTGAGCACAGGTAAGAACATGCACATTAGAAAATCACCCTTTAACACTGTGTTCATTTAAAGATTTTAATTTTTCTAACTTCTCTTAATTTGCTTGTAGCTCATTTTTGGAGCAGGCAAAGAAGGTTACTCTCTACCTCCAAAACAGCCAGGTACAAATATTTCATTTTAATATTTTTCAAGATGCTTTCATGTGCCTGTAGCCCTAACCCTGCCCTGTAAAGTCATCATGCCCTTCTACTCGAGAAACACTGATCTAAGAAAACAGAGGTACCAATGCGAGAAAAAACATGTCATGAAATGAAGAGTAGGCATTTATGCTAGATGCTAACAGCAACAATTCCTCAATCTTCAATTGTGCGAGGCGTGGTTCACATCAGGCCATGCCTCTTAAAAACAGCAAACTCACAGCTGGTGTGCTTTCTATGGGCAGGTCAGCTTTAACCAACACATCCTATCTAATCACATTGATTGGACTCAAGGTTGGCTGACTCCTGGCTCCAATTAGCTCTTGGAGAAGCAATTAGCCCAGGGGTTCACATACTTTTTCCACCCTACACTGTGACTGTTTACATATTGTGTCAAATAAAAAAATGAAAACGTATAATTTTTTGTGCGATATTAGTTTAAGCAGACTGTGTTTGTCTAGTGATGTGACTTAGATGAAGATCAGAACATATTTTATGACCAATTCAAGCAGAAATCCAAGTAATCCCAAGGGGTTCATATACTTTTTCATGCAACTGTGAGTGATAGCTCTTGAATAAAAAAAAAAAAACTCTTTCAATGTCTCCAGATTTATAAGGCAGCTGCTTTTTCTCTTATAGGAGACCAGTGAAGATAAGAATTGGAAGCTGCTTCTTCTCTTTGTTCAGGTGGATCAGCTGTGTGCCTGTGAACAACAGGTAAAAAATAAATAATGTTTACAAATTTAAAACCAAAAGGCTGAATCCCTCATTTATTTGTTTTAGATTGAATGAGTAAAATAGTCATTTATCAGGATCAAAGTATTCTAAATTACTTGGTTATCCAGAAACTCTTTTGGTAACAAACTGGTGAGTAAAAGTAAGTATTACATGTAAAAACGTCCACTCTATAGCGCTCATCTTCTGTCATGATATCCCTTTCATTAATTACCAGTGAACCCAAAACTGTTCTTGAGAGACATATGACAGGAACATTTGGCATTAGAGAGATGATCAGATGCTCAGAAAGGTAACTTCGGCCTCACAGTTTGTTTCTGTGTTCAGGTTCAGTCTGCTGTTGAAGCTGTGATTAAAGATGTGTATGATGCTCTGCAGCTGCTGCACTCTCAGGTACATTTCTGAATAGATCACATCTTATTGTTCAGTCTTTACTGCTGTTTGCTGCGCTTACATGTTTATCCCTGTTTTTTTATTTCTATGTGTTGCAGCTGGAGAAGACCATCGTCAGTGTTGCAGTGTGGGATGGAGAACATGACAGTTTTAGCAGAGAGTGAGTTCATGAGGAAACTGAGATTTTGTTGTTAAATAATTTGTTTTTACCGAGGGCAGCACAGTGGTGCAGCAGGTAGTGTAGAGGTTTGATCTCCGTGTCAGGCAGGGCCTTTCTGTGTGGGGTCTGCATGTTCTCCAAGTGCGTGGGGGGATCTTCACAGAAAAAAAACATGCTTAATGGACTGATTGGGGACTTTAAGATAACCTTTACTATGAGTGTGAGTGTGAATCAGAAGAATCAAAATCAGAATCAGATTTAATTGTCATTGCACGTCACAAGAGCGGAGCAACACATTTTTTCTTTACAGTTCATCCCGTCCAAGAACACACAAAGACAGTCAGAGAGGACGGGAACAGGAAGACTGTGATTTGAATAGTTGTCCGTCTCTCTATGTGGCCCTGCGATTGGCTAGTGACTGAGACTCTAGCCCCACAGGATCCCAAAAGAGATACGCGGAATAGATAATAGATGGTAGGGCTGGGTTAAAAAAATCAATTTAATCAATTTTGATCGATTTCCCTTGAATGGTTCATAATCGATCCATAAAATCCAAAGATCGATCTTTTAACGTGGGTAGTTTTTTCTTCATTGGATGGTCCGAGAAGCAGCCTGTGATATCAGCTCTGCTAGTCTCGCGTTTAGCGCTGCTTTCCACTGAACAAGATCTCATGAGATGTTACTGGAGGCAGTCAAAAAAACATGGCGGAAGTGAGTAGCACTATAGGGGCACCACCGGAGAGTTTAAAAGTTGACGTTTGGACATATTTCAGATTTAGCAAGCATGAAATAAAAGACAAGTTGGGCAAAAAACAATGTATATCATTAATATGTGGTTAATGTAAATGCTTTGGGTTCAGTTCTTAATGTAAAAACAGTTTTAATAATGTACCAGGTCAAAAAGTCATTTACAACATTATTTTACTGAGATAACCCAGACTGAACTGATTTTGAATCGTGGATCGAATCGTTTTGAGACCTCTTAATATTGAATCAAATCGATCCAGAAAATCTGAATCGATATCCAGCCCTAATAGATGGATGTTTTAACCTATTATGTGTTGTATTTCTGTGTTCCAGGACATGCACAAAAACAGTATTTAATTAATTTTTGGCATATCCTCACTGATCACTTTGTGAAGCACAGCTTGCTAGTCCCAGACTGGACTCCCTCTCACCTTCCAAACTGACTGTTGCATAGATTCAAGAGGTTGTACCTATGCCAGTGAACAACACAAAGGTACAAACAGAGACTTTAAAGATGTTTTTTCTCTGATTGTCAGGAGGTGCTCATGCAAGGAGACAAAAAGCGAAGGAGAAGTCAGGCTGCAGAGAGCGATGCTGACTCATGCTTTACAGGTTTGTCCTTTTTCAAAAGACGATCTGTGACATTCAGTTCTTTTTTTATTTTAGCTTTAGTAATATTTAGAGGTAATGTTTCATCTCATCTTCAGGAGACCTTGGATGAGCTCCTGGTAAAGAAACACTGGTTTAGTGACAGAGAGGACTTCAGTGTGATTCTGCAGGACAAACCGTTCTTCACCGACCTCCCATCTCTCTCTGTGAGTCGCTCAACACTTCACTTTATGTTCACTTTTAATTGCTCTGTTTCTATCGTGTGTTGAGTCCTCAATCGTTGTGAGACAGTTTTTGTCCTCTGCTTCACTTGAAGATTCAGGTTTTAGTATTCTACAATAATGAAGTCTTGACCCCATTTAATAGTAAATTCTCTTTTCCTTTATTCAAATATGCCTTGTGTTAAAGTGCAGGATATATATTCACTGTGTTTTTTCATCATGTATACCTACTTCTACATTATTCAGCCATATGCTGCATTTGTTTTTGGGACAAATACAGTACATAAGTTGGCTGAGAAAGTATCTTGGGGTAAACAAATCAGAGGCCGTGTCAAATGGGGCTGTAGATCTCTGAAGCTCTGAAGTTGTGGCACTACTTATGATCAGTTTGCTTTCCTCTTCATGTCATCACTACTGCCTGAGGTTAAGCAGCAGGGTTTGTTGTCATTATGCAAATAATATAGACCCTCAAAATGTTGAAGGTCATAAACTAAGAGTATACCCACTTCTGTAGCCACCACCACACCACAGAGTGGGGTGCTGACAGAGAAAATTTTCCACTGTACCTGTGCAAGGAGGGAGAACTCTCAGCTTCCCCGGTTAAGGAAACAGTACACAATGTTAAGATCTCTGCACACTGTGGGTCAGACTGACCTGAGTTAGAAATCACAAAAATACAAGAAACTCCTTAATTAGGGACATTTTCCCTTTTATAACGCCTTTCATATATTATATGTTTACATTTTTCACTTTTTGTATTCCTAAATATTTGAATCCACTTCAACCCTGATCACAGCTGCCAAGAATTCAATTAGTTTTACACAACATTTTTAATGGATTTGTAGTTTTTCTTTTTTTTTTTGCTATTATGAAAAGACAGATGAAAAAATATTAACTTGTGATATTTTTTAGAGCATTTTAGAAGGGAACAAAAATGCCCTCTTCAAGGTTCTGTATAAGAATTAATCAGCTACAAAGTGAAGAAAGATGTCATAGAATTTGCATTTGAAATTTTATAAATTGTAATAAAAAAGTATGAGCACTTGCACTAAATATAATGTGGACAAGCATACTGCCTGTGAAATTATTTGAGAAAATGCACCATCAACGACGGGACAAAATGTTCTCTTCAGGAGTGAGTGTTAAAGAACTTGTGAATGGTTTTATTTTTAGTGCATTACAGTTTCCAGTTGTTCTTGGAAGTGTGATTGTCTGAGTTGCAAATTAGATTTGCAAAGTCAGACAATCTCCAGGTGCCCCAATTTTGTCGTGTTTAACTATGTGACTTAATTACCACACTGGAGTTCTGAGGTTGATTGAACGCACCATATCTCCTCCCCCATTTATTTGGGAACCACTGGTTTTATGCATTTTCTTTCAGCAAAGAGTAAAAAAAATCATTTAAAATCTTTCTTTGTTTCTGTACGGCAGCCTGCAACATTCTCTCTGTGTCTCTCCACCTCCTGGGATCCCTACCTACTTTAGGAACCACTGCAAAAGGCTACTGCCACTCCAAATCAAGACAAATGTGGACACTATGAAAAGCAAAAAAAGATCTCATGAGACACAAAAGCCTTTATCCTTTCAGATCATGATACAACACGTGCCACAGATACTGAGTCCTGGTTATCTTACTGCAGATACTCTGTGTCTAACTAACCGTACGATATTGCTGATGTTTACTTGACAGAACGGAAAGCCTCTCTCTGCGTCACAGGCATCACAACAAACTGATAAACTGATGGTGCAGATGTGGGCAAACCTGGTGAGATGAAACTCCAACACTTCTCCATGCACACACACAAAGAAAAGCTCATACAGAGTTGTTATTCTCTGTGTGGCAAACATGAAAACAAAGACTTTTCTGTCTTTCAGCTGCAGCCCACCACCGACCAACGTTACACAGATGACAATGGAAACATCATCGCGCTGCCATGTCCAACCGAGGTGAGAAAGTGTTCGGGAACACACAAACATGCAGTTCAATTACCCAATGAAGGCCTTGAAATAACACTCAGCACATCCCATTCTGCACTTGTTCTTCTGAATACATCGCCTATTTCTCTAATATCTCCTCCCCACTGGTTATAGGACCGACCCTTCCTGCGGACGGAGGCAAACTCTCCCTCATATCACTCCAGTGATGCTCCTCTGCTTGTTGATCCTGTGAGTATTGTCTGATATGCTAAGCCTGATGGAGGTTGTTGTGGTGTTCTCTTGTTTAGTTCTCACTGTGGATGTTCTTTGTGTGCGTGCTCAGGAAACAGGCACAGAGATGCCCTGTGAGGACTTCAGCCCCTCGCCCTCAATACCAACCTCAGGTAAGATTATCAACACCAAGGCTTTGACAGGTCTGGATTTTCTGTTAGTTTCTTTTGTCCTTATTTTGTAGATGTTCATGGCAAGGCTGAAAAAGACCTTTTTCTCTGCCCTATGACGGGTGGATTTAGATCTAAAGTGCCAAATGGTTTTATTTTTATTGTTAATTCACTACTGCTGCAAACAAACCCTTTCCTGTTATGGCTGTTAAAAATTAAAAGACTTCTACATCTTAAATCAGGTACTTGATCTGTGTGGAACTTTTATGAAATTAAATGTTTTTATTATCAAACCTATACAGCACTCAGAGAGAGCAAACCTCTGCCAAGGTTTTTGACCTGAAAACGCACACCTAGTACTCAGAGTCACGTCAATGTCATTATTTGACGGTTCCCAAAATCTTCTGTTAATTTCAGGAAAAATAAATTGAGTGTTTTTTTGCATAATCCTGCTAACAAACAAATAGACAAACAAGCAAACAAATAAACATATACTGGAAAATTATAATCTCCTTGGTTGAGGTAATAACTTCAGCTGAACTACTATTACACTGAAGTCACATCCAGTCAAACCGTACCAGCAAATAGCCTGATCCTGTTCACACTGACTTGTAAGAGGGAGCAAATCCCTGCAAACAAGAGCAGTAAACTTTATGTTAGAGCAAACCAAACTAAAAACCAGGCCTCCTTTTACGTATTTCCATCTTAAATTACTGTTACTTTTATTTCTTGGCCACTGAGACTGGTAGTCGAGCACAGCCATCTTGGGAATTTACAGAGAATGATCTGTACAAGGAAAAATTGGGCAAGACGCTGAACTTAAAAACTGCAGTAGCAGTTCTTCAGGAGCAGCAAGCCATCACTCTGACACGTCTCCATTAGTGAAGCATGTCACAGTAACACAGAGTAAAGAGTTAACCTCCCCATGAAGGGATAGTGATGTCTTATGTCTAAAGACATTCATGGTCATAAATCAACTTAAGACTTTTTAACTTTTTTAGTCAGAAGAAAACTGGAATGACACAAGATCAAAACCTAACAAACGCACCATTTAATCCTTGTGCCAATAATCTGTACCAGTTTATCATTTGCCAAGTTTTTTAAAGTTTCCGTTTCCCTCAGTAAAACTTGTTAAAGACATAATTTTTACTCTGAAGAAAATCATTTCTTTGTATGTTAACAGGAGGAATTTTAGAAACTACTTATTTACTGTATTTCTGGTTTACTTACATTACAGTATCACTGGCTGGATTATGCTAATCTTGATAATGATTGTGACTGCAGTCGTCTAGTTTTTCCACAGTAAGACTGAAAAAATTAGAAAACAGAAACGCACAGTTAGACCAAAGTGGGTTGATGCTGAGTCAGAAAGGACACAGACAGGAAGACTCACACATTGTGCGATGCAGAGGTTCAAATGATGTGAAGCTTTTTTATTTCTTATATTTTTACTACAGCACAAAAAAGGTTAAACTTTGTGTCTTCTTTTTTTTTTTTTTTTACAGTCCATGAACTCAGACCAGCAGATATCAAAGTGGTTGCCGCTGTCGGAGACTCTCTGACAGTGAGACATTTTGTTATTTTGTTTTAATGCATAAAAAAAGCTATGAAAGTTATAAAGTTAAAAACGACATTTAGTTATTTAGATGGATTTCTGTTCTGTTTACCGTGTGTCAGGCAGGAAATGGCATACCAGCGGACCCATACAATATCCTGGATGTCCTGAACCAGTACAGAGGACTGTCTTGGAGGTAAGTCGACACTTTATTTTACCTATGTTGGGCTACAAGGTGCTCCACTGAGCTTACAACAAGAAGGTTGCAAATAAGTCACAAGAGAAAAAAGTATCACAATACAGTCTTTTACCAATATCGTTCAGCCCTACTTTGGACCTGGAGCAGTGTCTAAGCGGCATGGAGGATGATTCCAATGATTTGACTTAAACAACTGATGATTTTTCAAAAAACTGATAACTTTTAAAGCAAATATTTCACACTTGTGGCTCAGGAAACAAATTGACATGTAGAACAACAGCAGAGGGGATAATTGGTAAAGGTAGTGGATGTAAAGATGGATAAAAATAAAACAAACCAAATAAAACCTAACAAGTGAAATAGTTTTCATGGTCTAATTTTTCAGTGAAGTTTTAAAAAGATTGTAATTACTTTAACAAAGCCTTTTTTCCCAGTATTGGTGGAGATGAAAACCTCACGACTGTCACCACACTGCCCAGTGAGTTTATTAACAATTAATTTATGGTATCATCTTCACATATAAATAAGTTTTTGATATTACAGGAAAATCACTTCATATCACTAAAGACAGATATTCATATATTTCTCTACTTTTTTAGACATCTTGAAGTATTATAATCCAAACGTGACGGGATACTCTCTTGGTGTTGGACGAGAAGGAAGTACTAAGGCTTTTCTCAACCAAGCTGTGGCTGGAGCTAAGAGCAGGTAAATCAAGATCATGGTGTTTTATGTTTGTTTGTTTTAGAAATAAGCTGCTGATAATGATTGTTGAGATATAACACAATACACCACAATAGTTCCTATTGTTTTAGAAAAGCCATTACAATGTCATCATCTTTATGACATTTATTTTATAGTTTAATGGATTTTCTATTTTAGGAATGTACCAGCACAGGTGGAAGCCTTGGTAGCAAGGATGAAGAGTGACTCAGTAAGTAAATCTGTGTTTGCAAGATTTTAACCATGATCATCTGACTTTAACTTTTGATATTACCGGTCGCTCGAGCTTTAGATGTGAAGAATATATATTAACCTTTAAAATGAAGACAAAGAATAAAAAGCAAGTAACAAACTAAACCCTCATATTTATGCAAACACTGACATTTCTCCTTCAGAGAATCAATTTTGAATCTGACTGGAAGGTGATCACCCTCTTTATCGGAGGAAACGACCTCTGCGACTACTGCTACAACTCTGTGAGTACATATTAGAAGATATTGTTGATTCAGTTCACTTATTTAAAAAAAGTAATTTAAATGTTCTTTTAGCTCTGTGATATACGTTCACCAGCCACTGATTAGATACACATTCATAGTACTGGTTAGGCCGACTCTTACCTTCAGAACTGCCTTCATTCTTTGTGATATACTTCCAAACATGGTGCTGAAAACACTCCTCAGATATTTCAGTCCATATTGACATGAAAGCATCATGCATATCCACGTCCACGATGTGAATCTCCCCTCCAGTCACATGGAAAAGATGCTCTATTGGATTCAGATCTAGCTCCTGCAGAGACCAATGGAGAATAGTTAGCTCATTTTCAGGTTCAAGGAACCAGTCTGAGACAACCTGAGCTGTGTGGCATGGCGTGTTATCCTGCTGGAGGTACCTTTCAGAAAATAGGTGCACTGTGGTCAGAAAGGGATGAACATGTTCAGCTCCCCAGAGATTGTATGTTGTCATATGCAAAAACTAGAAAGCACTCGAAGAGTGCAGGCCTCCGCCAGCACCACAGTCCTCAGCCATATTGTCATTTTGACCATAAATATTACTCCTACCTCTATTTCATCTAAATATTTAGATTCCTTGACCATGAAAACATACCATTAGCAACTGGATTCATAATAATATCTTTTTTAGTTCAGTAGTTATTCACAAAAATCACATTTTTTTGTCATGGTGGCCAGACGCTGATCCGGATCAACACCAAAATTGAATCAGTTCGTCCTTTTCCCATGCTGAACATTTCCTAAAAAATTTCATAAAAATCCATCCATTACTTTTTGAGTTATTTTGTTCAAAGACAGACGGACAGACAAACTCTCCCGAAAACATAACCTCCTTGGCGGAGGTAAACATATATAATTACAAAGGAATGCAGTAAGGTTTTGTTAGTTTGGGTGATCAGCGCTTGAATTTTATGAACAGGAATTTGTCATTTAATATCTGGAACAGTTTCTAGATCAACTTGCACAATATAAATACACTTTAATTCTGCTATGTATGTTTCACCATTTGAATTTAATGGGGCAACACTGTGATGTATTACATGATCCATTTGTCAAAACTTAGACCGTTTTCCTTCTTCCTACAGCTCCTCCACTCGGTGGAAAATTACATTCGTCATATTCGTACGAGCCTGGATTATCTACATCAGGAGGTATAATAAAGAAAAAAATACTCCACCGAACTCTCAGGTACCCTTTTGTTTTATTTGTTTGATTGAGTTTTCTTGTCTTGTCCCGTCAGGTCCCTCGAGCTCTGGTGAATTTAATTGAGCCTCTTCATATCATCCCCCTGAGAGAAATGCACCTGGACCCTTCAGTTAACTGTCCAACCTGGTTGGCAAGGTAACTACCACATTAATGCTCAGCCTCATTCATCTCTTGATACGTGTACTATCAATAATAGTGATATCTCATTATCTGTTTATTTACAGTATCCTGTGTCCTTGTGTTCTCCTGCCAAAGGAAAACTCTGAAGCTCTTCAGCGGGTGGATGAGATGAACAGAGACTATCAGGTAAGAAAAAGAAGAAAAAGAGCTGTAATTATTCAAACAAAGCTTCTTCTCAGCTGACTTTGAATCCTGTTTTTACTTTCTTCAAGCAATCTGTACATGAGCTGGTGGAGTCTGGACGCTATGACACTCGCTCAGACTTCACCGTGGTCATTCAGCCTTTCCTCAGAGAGATCTATGTTCCAAGAACACCGGTCAGTAACTAAACTGTCTTGAAAACACTGTGCTTTTGGTCCAGGAGATGCTAAATCTTGTGAAGGCTCATACTTGTTTAGCAAAAGATCTATGATGCCAGCCTGCCCCATGAAGTGTTTTGTAGTTTCTGACGGTTGTTATAACACCAACTTTAAGTTTGAGATAAATTACACCTCTCAACAACCATAATAACTTACATAAGAAATTGCCAGAGCAACTTTTTGAAATGAAAAGTATCATCTTGAGTATTTTTGAGGTTATAAATTATTTAAACTTCTAAATATATTAATTATATCAAATTACAAACAGCTAACTCTTAACTTAGCTCAACAAAAAGGAGGAAGGAATGAGCCGGTTTATTATTTCTTCCTGTTTCACAGCAGTTTTTTTATTTGGATGGTAAAAGTGTACAAACTGCATACATACATAATTGTACTGGCTTCTTCAAATGTGGCTATTTTCCTTTTTAATTTAATTAATCTGATTCAGAGTATATATCTGGCTTCTCTCATTCCATGAAATATAAAGAAAAAAGGGAGAAAAAAGAGAAAATAAATGTATGTCACTCAGTGTCTAAAGATCTACCTGTGATTGCCCATATTTCTGTTTCAATCTTTATTCTTTACGTGATCTTAAAAAATGTAGTAGCTTACATTATTGCAAGGAAGATGAGGAGGAGATACTGGGAGACTATACAGTATCACCAAAGGTTCTGCTATTTGGTGATGACAGACCAGAAATGCAGGTGGATCACAAGCTTGAATGTATTTGCACTGCTGCTGTGTTTAAATGTCTGTCACTTAATTTTGTACTCATATTAATGACAAAGGAATACATTACATCTGTCAGCTGGCCCACACGGTGACACATGTTGTATCTTAGTTTATAGGAATATGTCTTGGCAGTTGTGCAGCTATTATGGACTCATTTTATTTTTCCCAAGTTATTCTGAAGTCTAATTTTAATGTTGCATTTGCTACTTCACAGTATAATCCGATACATCCTAATCTATTTGATTAAAACTTTAAATAAACTAATAGTATTCAAATTGTTGCTTACATTTATTCTACCTTTTCCCACAGGAAGGCAAACCTGATCGCACCTTCTTTAGTGCAGACTGTTTCCATCTCAGCCAGAAATCCCAAACACTGATGGCCCGCGCCCTCTGGAACAGCATGGTAAGAAACATAGAGAAACACTCTAGTATCAGGCTTGCAGTTGAGGGACCCAGTGCAATTTTAATTTCCCCATTGCTCGACAAAAATATGTCTTTCTTGCACCACTCTACACTATAGAAAACATATTGCAAGATCCTTCAGTACTAATTAATGCATCAAAAGAAGCATATATAGTTAGTAAGTTTTCAGCAGAATGTATTAAACCCCCTTTAGTTTTTGTAATCAAATAGAAATAAAAGTTTTACAGTTACAGAAACAATAGCCTCTCAGCTAATTTCATCTACTATGACTTGCCAAAAACAACTTTAGTTGAGCATCGAGCTGTCATGGCATCTGAAATTGAAATATTCTAAGGCAGATTTTGTAAAGTTTTCTATATGATTACAGTTTATTACATTTATATTTAAATTTTTATCTGAAATTGGCCCTTATGCCGTACTGAATGACAAAGAAGTGGGGCTAGATGTTTCTCCTGATTTAGAACTTTCCTGAATTTACCATTATCCATCTATTTTTAAAGAGCAAGTCAACTTAAAAGAAAGACAACACTATCAGACATAAAAATACCTTTAAAAAGCAACATTAAGTTCTCTTAACGCAGCACAAAACAACAATTAAAATAAAGAGCAGCTAGCTTGAATGCTATTACGCACTTAGCTAGGATGTTATATTAGCATCGCATAGGCTTCACAGAGCACTAAGAGCCAAAGTAACAAAAAGACATCACTACCAAACTACCATCACTACCAAACATTGCTTAACTACTTTTGAATGTAGCAGTGGCTAAAAAAGGTCAACTGCTACTATAACTTGCCATAAACAGTAAAAAATTGCAGATGTTGGTTTTCCTGTCAAACAGATGCTGTAAGCAACAAAACATCAACACAGTATCGATCATTTAATGTTACACATAGACTATGATATTTATAAAATGAGTTATCTTGTGGTTTTGTTTATTTCACTCTTTCATTTTCTAATGATTGTTGTTTTCTCAGTTGGAACCTCTAGGAAATAAAACTTCCACACAAGATTTTGCTTCAGAGATCGAACTCAAATGTCCAACGGAGGTAGGAAGTTATTTCATTTCTTCAAAAAAGTTTGGAAATATTATTGTGGTGAGTTATTTCTCCCCTTTATTAATAAAAATCGCAATTGTATTTTAAATAATTACAAGGCCTGATAAGTCACCTTCACAAGGAGGTACAACCTTAAAGTATCATGCATTCAAGGAAAAAGCAACACAGCCACCTCCCAAAAAAACAAACAAAAAAAGGGCCCAAATCCCTTCAACTGGAAGAAAGCCTATCGCTCCTGTGAAACAAAAGTGACTTGTCTTCATGAGACGCCCTGTTCACGGTCTGTGTCAGGATCTTAGGATCTTGTTCCTAAGACTGGAAGTGGTCCCAGGGCTGACACAGTACACTGCTGCCACTCTGCATACCAAAACGCCAGTTGCAGGGATTATGCCACCCAAACGTTTAGCTGTGTTGCTCATTCCACAAATGCACAATCCAAACAAGTTGTACCTCATTGTAAAAGGTGATTAAAAGCAGGCTTTCCAACAACATATATCAATATAATACAAATTGGTGTTATTAAAGGGGAGAAATAGTCAACCAAAAAAAAGTTTCCAATTTACTTTTGAGTTTTTATGAAGTCAGTCAGTATCATCATGTATCATGGTTTAGTTATTTTGTGTATCTCTTGTCTACAGACTGCACCTTACTTCCGTACCTACAACAACAGTGATTACTCATACAGTGGTCCTGCTCCAACACCTGGACCCATCACAGTAAGCACAAATTCTCCATCTTACAGCGAAAGGTGATCAACTCAATATGTCTTATATACAAAGATGCAATAGAACATGGAAAACCATGGGCCGTCAGTCAAATTTAATAATTTATTAGCAGAATGCTCATTTCATCTGATGCTTTCTCTCTCAGAACTGGGGGAGTGACTTCTCATGTGAGGATGTTGCTTCATCAGACACTGTGCCAACTTCAGGTGAGAACAGTCCACATGAGATTCAATATCCTTCTTTAAACGAGTCTGAAAAAATATCTATATATCTACGTGGGTGCCTTTCTACTTTTAAACTAAAAGCTAAGCTTGAATTAGCTTAGACACCAACAGCTGTTTTTTTAATCATTTTCTCAGTTTTGAGGAGAGAACCTTTGCCAACAGTAGATTCAAAGATACTCTAAATCAGGGGCAGACAACCTAAGAGGGCCTCATTGAAATTATCATTATAGCCAGAGAGCCAGCGTTTCACAATTTGCAGGGTCCCTTAAGAGACAAATATATATTATACATTAACCTTGCAGTGCAGCTAGAAATTTTCAAGCCACTTCTGACATATTTCAGTGAGAAATTATTCTACTAAATGGCTTTTGTTTTGTACTTTCTTCTGCCCGCATTTTTGATGCAAGTAAGAGAAAATTTAAAAGCTATTACAGGGTGTTCTACTTTTATTACTTCTGCCAAGGATGTTATGCTTTTGGGTGAGTCTGTTTGTCTGTCTGTCTGTGAACAAAATAACTCAAAAAGTTATGGATGGATTTTGATGAAATTTTCAGGAAATGTTCAGCATGGGAAAAGGAAGAAGTGATTCAATTTTGGTGTTGATCCAGATCAGCGTCTGGATCCAGCATGATGAAAAATGCGATTTTCATGAATAACTACTGAACTAAAGTAGATATCATTATGAAACTAGAAAAGCACTCGGAGAGCGCAGACCGCCAGCGCCACAGTCCTCGCCCATATTGTGATTTTCACCATAAATATTAGTCCTACCTTTATTTCATGGAAATATTTAGATTATTTGACCATGAAAACATACCATTAGCAATCAGATTCATAATGATATCTATTTTAGTTCAGTAGTTATTCACAAAAATCACATTTTTTGTCATGGCGAATCAGTTCTTTCTTTTCCCAAGCTGAACATTTCCTGAAAATGTCATCCAAATCCATCCATAACTTTTTGAGTTATTTTGTTCACAGACGGACGGACAAACAAACTCTTCCGAAAACATTTTCTCCTTGGCAGAGGTAACCAGTTGCTAATGGTATGTTTTCATGGTCAAAGAATCTAAATATTTAGATGAAATAAAGGTAGGACTAATATTTATGGTAAAAATCACAATATGGGAGAAGACTGTGGTGCTGGAGGAGGTCTGCGCTCTCCGAGTGCTTTTCTAGTTTTATTTATGCTCTTTTCTGTTCACACAGGCCTTTCCAAACTGCTGTTGATGCAGTTTTAATTCTTCCTGATCTTACTGTTTTGGTGTATTTACGTCCTTATGATTATATTGTACTCTGCAGCACTTTGAGATTTTTCTTTAGGAAAGGTGTTTTATAAATAAAAATGTATTATTATTATTTTTATTAAACAAATGCATAAAAGCGAGTTTCACAGAAATAGACACAGCTAACTAAATCTCTTTTTTCTCTTTTAAAAACATAGCCTTTTAATGCTTTCATTAAAGAGGTTTTTTTAATTTAAATAAGCGTGAACTTGTTTATATCTAAATTGACTGGTTGGCACATAAATGGAGTAGGAGTGCCAAATTATGCCCCTAGGTCACCAGTTGCCCACTACTCCACAAAAAATAGTCAGACATTAACAATCAGTTTCTAGTCTTCAATGTAGAAAGAGAAAGTTTGTCAGCTGGATGAATCTCCTGCATGTGTGTGTCTTTTTGTCTGTAGTTCACAAACTGAGACCAGCAGATATCAAGGTGGTGGCAGCCCTGGGAGACTCAATAACGGTCAGTGTCCTGTTAGAGTGCTTTAATCAAGTCTTTTTATGCAGTCAGTGGGTGAACTGCTGGGTGTTTATTAACATCCAGCAGTTGTCTCGGCAAGATCATTTTTAAGCTTTGATACAATACCGGTAAAAGTCAACATGATCAAATATCAGTTTTAAGTAGCACTTTTAAAAGTGCATCATCATTACAGTCTATAGTACATGCGTGAGTACATTTGAATAATTTTCCCAAGGCAACAAATATTTCTTGGTTACGTCTTTGTAATGGAAAAACAGCTTGTTATAATAACAGGGGTATAAACTGAATAAAGTTACCCATCCCTACTCGAGAAAACCAGGCCTCATGGATGTTTTTACCGTCTACGCTGCATCACTGATTTATTCTCTGTCTCATTTTAACAAAAACATCGGCAATATTTTAGTGCTTGACTTTCGCCAACCTTTTTGCAATTCATACAGTGCTCTTTATTTGGATGTAGCAGATTTTGTTGAAGGCATCCTTGTTTTTGATCTTCTCAATCATTAAGATTGAAGATGTTTCTCCGTTTAAATGCAAGTGGTTTCAAACATTAACATTTGAATGGCCCCATAAATAAAATACATATCCTACCCCAACTTCATCACTCATAAATATCTATGAGCAGCAGATAAAGAGGATAGATTTTATTATATAACAATGAGTAACAACATTTCCTGTAGATGTGTTGAGAGGAAAAGCTCTGCAGTTTATCATCTCATCGTAAATCTGTCAGTATCAGTCATTTGTTTCCACTGAACTATGAACTATCTAATCCTTTTCTTATCTGACTGATAACAAATTGCACCATTGATGATTATTCCTTTTAAGTTGAGCTGTTAACTCTTTGATGCAATATTTATCTCAACCTTAACATTTCTGTCCCCTGCAGCACTTTCTCTTTATTTCCCATCTTGCTATGTGGCCTCTTTGTTCTGTGTTTACAGGCAGGAACAGGCGCCAAATCCACAAGTTATACGAACCGCAACACAGAGTACAAAGGAGTATCATGGAGGTACGGCGGGCCTGCAGCCTTAATGAGGCTCACAATATTTCATATTTTACATCACAGGCTGATATATTTTGGCTTTTCCTTACAGTATTGGAGGAGATAGTACCCTTGAGACCATCACAACACTACCCAGTGAGTTCTGCTTGGAATCTAGAAGTCTCTCTGAGTCCTTTTATGTCTCATAGGAATAACAATCTCTTCAACATAATGCTGGGGGTGTGTGTTTGTTGTCTGCAGAGGAGTTTTCTCTTTAGAGTTGGGGAGCTCTGAGCCCGTTTTAATTTTAATTGGGTGCTGGTTCAGAACATAGGGCTTCATGCAAATGAGATTTAGAAATGTTGATTCAGAAAACAAAAGCTGGTGCAAGAGACACACAGTGTTTGATTTCCACTGCTAGGGGATTAAAACTATAACAAAAGAGAGACACGCTGTCACCTCTGCCCACCTCTGTTGCTGTTCCTTTGACGTCTGAATTGATGGCTTACTCTGTTCACTCAAAAGTGAACTTGATAAGTTGTATTTTTGAAAATGTTTTACGAAAAGAGGGAGAAAAGCTGTTGAAAGTTGCTCTTCTGGTTCATGCTGTAAGCTACTTTTAAAGAAATGTGATTCACCTGATGGGCTGTTTCACATATCCAGGGGTTATACTTCATGTCCATCAAGGCATAATCCTATAGGAAGAGTTTGGGAGGGGCAGAACCTTGAAATATCTGTCAAGTTTTACTTATGTCTGTAACATTGACCATGGGCCTGTCACTTGTGGCCTATAGCACAACTAAACCATGTTCATAGCTTTCCCCTCTATTTCAGCACAAGTATGTATGTTATAGTTCTGTGAGACATGGGATTCTGGTAATGCTTGTAGCCTAAAAAGTAAGGTCTCATGATGTAAAATTCATCCATGAAATAAAAACACAGGTTTACTGATTAATAATTACATTTGATTTAGTGTATTTCATTCTTAAAAATAGATTGCAATACATATACAAAAACACAGTGAAGGTGGGCAGTGCTGACAGCATGTCTCTCTGCCTGGCTCGGAAAGTTAAAGGAGTGTTGCTAATGGCACAAAAACCAATAATGAGCACAAATAACTGTGAAAACATACACAAATAATCAGAATTACTTCATAATTATAAAGATCATGTAAAAAAGTCGGAATTTTCGGGTTCTTAAAGAGCTTATTCTTAAGAAAGGCAGTTCATTTAAAATTAGAGGGTGTTTTTTCCATCCATACTTTATCAATATCATTTACCCCCTTTGAGGTCGCAGGGGCTATATTCTACACAAGCTGGCACTGGGCAAAAAGGTGGAGTACACCCTTAGCTGATTGCCAGCTGATCACAGGGCCACATAGAGAGACAGTCAGCCATTCACACAATCAAAGTAAAGTCACCTATTTACCAAGCAAGCATGTCTTTTGGTCTTTAAGAGTGAATCCATGCTTGCATAAGGATAACAGGCAAACTAAACATAGAATGGGCATTCCTCCATGAAACACTAATTATCATTTACTGTTTAGTACACAGCCTTATTGAGGATGTTTGTAGACTCCACATTTCAAAACATCAGAGCAGAAGAGACAGCTGAGAGGATGTGTTCTCAAGGCATCTTTTGTTATTGTTTTGGCTGAGAGCCTCCAGTGGCTGAATCATCACTCGTTTTAAGATTAGACTTCTGTCATGACAGTTATATCTTCTTGGAAATAGCAGTTTGATGAAACATTTCAAGTGGAATTTAAGTTGTGTTTTGTTCTCCTTAGATATTTTAAAGAAGTTTAACCCCACATTGAAGGGCTTCTCCCGAGGAACTGGCCAACGACAGAAGGCCTTCAACATGGCTATAGCTGGAGCTAAAGCGGCGTATGCACACTTTTTTAACCTCACTGGGGAAGCTTTTTCATATCCTTTCCCATCCCTCTCTCTTACACCTGCTGTCTGTATTTTTTATGCCACAGAGACATCCCTGCACAAGCCCACGCCCTCATCACAGCAATGAGAGCAAATGAGGTAAAACTGGACCCTACTTTAAACAAATTTGAAGTTTGTTTAAACCGTCTCTGGGTTCATGATCCTTGTCTTTTCTCTACAGGAGGTGAACTTTGAGGAAGACTGGAAACTTGTGACCATATTTGTTGGAGGAAGTGATCTTTGCAGTCACTGTTTAGACCAGGTAAGTGCTGTTTCAATTACATATTTCATGTTAAGTAACTCCACTGTGTATGCTTGATATGGAACTGCTGTAAAGTCACACTTTTACATTTTTCAGAATAACCTGTCACCCCAAAACTACAGCCAAAATCTAATGCACACTTTGGACATATTATACACTGAGGTAAGACAAGATTAATTTCTACATTGTATTATCAGCTGTCTTCTTTTCTTTGCCCTGTGCTTGTTGGTTTACTTTTTCTGATTCTTTTGTCTGTATCTTTAGGTGCCAAGGCTGTTGGTAAATGTTGTGGAGCTCTTTGAGATTGAACTACTGAAAGCAGTAAAGAGGGACACACTTGCCTGTTCCATCCTGCAGAGGTTTGTTTTGCCTGTCTTACCCCAGAATATCACAATTTGTCAGTAGATACAAGGAGTACCACTCCTAATTTACAACTAGTAATCAGTAAAAGCAAATTTCCTTTAAGGTGGCTGATTTGTAGTAGATCAGAACTCTTGATAGATCCGCTGTGGTCAATACTCTGCTATGGCTTGAGTATTGGCACCAGATGGACCATTCAATATATTTTACCAGGCCATAGAAAGTGTTTGGGGAGGGCAGAACCTTTCAAAAGCATATCAAGCAGGTGACTGTATGATTATTCTGTAAATCACATTTCTAACAAGCAAGTCAGAAATGTCATAAGTCGACACTACTGCCCTACAGAAGATGAGTCGCTTTTTTAAACAAGCTCTTGTCAAAACATATCAAAAGTGAATCAAAAATATCTGTGCTATAGAAAAGTTTATAGGGTTGTTTTTATTTAGTAAATACATGTGGTCCAGATTTGATAAAACTGCTCCTGAAGCTGTTAGCATCTATGCTAATCTCTGTCAGAGCAGTCACTTCCTGCTGTCATCTGGCTCAAAGCTTTTTCCACTTTCTGCTTTAAAGTACTCTGGTTTGGCCATCCCACATTGGCTGCTAAAATCGTTGGAGAGCAAACATTTTATTTGGTCCAAAAATGTATAAACTAATATAATATCCCCTTTAAATGAACAACAAAAATGCCTTTTTTAAATATAAATGTTATGTTTTGGGAGTTTACTAATACAAATGATGCCTAAATATCATTTTTATTGTCATTAAAATGAGAAAAGCTTGGTAATTATTGTATTTGAAGACAAAACTACCCCCCGCCCCCCCTCAAGATAGAGCATTAATGGTCTAATTTATTGCTTGCTAATGAATGACAATCAAATCAGCACTGTGAATCAAATACATATTGCTGAAATGTAGCACCTATGACTGTCAGCTTAGAAAAAAAAATGTCCTTACCTGCTGCTTCTGCTGGTTTCGACCTTCTTCACTCAAAGCAGCCAAAGTAAAAGGCTTCAAGTCCCACGTGGTTCAATAAAACAACCTCAGCGCTGGAATCTGTTTAGATGGGAAGGATCAAGCTGGTGAGCTCTTAAATAAAGGAATCCAAAGTAATACGATTGTGTGTTCAAGGACTGGTTGGAAAATGACTACGAGGTAAAGGTAAACACACACAGGGCCAACATTGTAAATGTTTTTCCTTCATGACCACTGGATGTATAAGTCACAGTTAGAAGCCTTCAGTATTAGCTTATGAAGGTCACCTAGAAGCCTGACTTAAACCTCATTCTCACTTGGAGAAAAGGTGTGAATGGTTTAAGACAACTCTGGGTATGTTTGTATGGGTATAGGTATCTCTGTTCAGAACACTAAACTGTAACAGTGTTCTAAGATTTATTGTTTTTTCTATTATTGAAAAACTCTTCTTACATATGATCAGGTCAGTTGAAGCAAAGACCAAGAGGCCACTGCTTTGTCCAGAGGGGGCCACAGGTTTACATTAACTCAAAGTTCTTAACAGGAGCTTTAATTGAGCTCAGATTTAATAACCTGACACCATCAATCACGCTTATTACAGGCCAATCACATAATGTGGTTGGCAGGGGGCTACTGCTGCTGTACAAGGACAAAAATGTAGAACTAACCCTCACATAAACATATCAGAGGTGGAGCTTAAATATCTTTTACATGGAGAAATGTGTTTAGTGCTATTTGTTTACCGAAGATATTTGGTCCAGATCTGATAAATTGTTACTGAGTGCTCCAAGCTGTTAGTATATTTGCTAAATTCTGTTCACTCCTGCAGTCGTCAAGCACGAATCTCCTGCCTCGTCTTGCTTTAAAGGATGCAGGTTGGACTGTGCACAGTTATTGTATTTAGCAAAATGGATCTGTCTGATAATAGACTTTGAATCAGGCATATCCATCTGCAGGGTTACAAATTCAACAAAGTTAATGACTGGGCCATTGTCTAAGTTTCCCATAAATTCAGCTATATTTTAACCCTGAAATTTTCCAGGTGATCCACATGTGTTAAAGCAAACAGCAGATTTTTTCACCCTGGAATTACACTGAAATTTAACTGCTGCCCTCCTGGTATTGCGTGAACAGGAAGGTCAGAGAATTGTTGGATAGGACACTTAGGTACTTCTAGGAAAGATCAGAGTTGCATGTGTGAAAAGGGCTTTACTGTTTGTTTTTGCTACCCCCTTGTGGTTAAAGCAGAATCAGGCTTAAGGCCTTCCTAAATTAAAACATGTAGGTTTAGTTTTAGGTCATTTAACTCTTCTCATCAAATAGCAAACTTCTTTGATTCTTTCAGCGTATTATTATTAAAGTGTATACCCATTAATCATAATTTTGACCTCTTCTGTGAAGGCAATATGCTGCTCTTAGTCTGGGATGGAGATTTTCTGTTTCTTAAAATACAACAGTAAATGGTCCTTTGCTTTTCCAGGACCAGTTGCCCATGTGTCATCAACGCCAATGACGGCTCCCCTGAGGCTGAGGTTCTAAAACGTGTTAATCATGAGTATCAGGTAAAGCAGAGAGCTCCTTTAACCAATAAAAGCAATCATTATGGCTTCATTTTCTCTTTCATTCCTCTCATTTCCTTTTATTCTCCCCAGGCTGAGACTCATCAGCTCCTCTCGGGAGATCGTTACGATGGAAAAGAAGACTTTGCTGTGGTCCTTCAACCGTTTTTACAAAATTCTTTCATCCCTCAAATTGGAGTAAGAAGAAAAAATATATTAACAAGTTATTCAAAAGGCATTCTTATTGAAAAACTGTGGCTGCAAATATTAAATGTAATCTTTGCAACAGGAAGGAGAGGTCGACACCAGTTTCTTTTCAGTGGACTGTTTACACATCAGCGAGAGGGCAAATGCTGAGATGGCCATCGCTCTGTGGAATAATATGGTGAGAGTGAGGCAGTAATGGGCCAGATTACAGCTCAGTGATACAGTGTTTCATTTTCTGTCAGGTTTTACATAACCTGTCGTTCTGTTTAAACAGCTGGAGCCTGTGGGTAGAAAGCAGGCGTACAACAACTTCACATATGACCGCTCCAAAATCCACTGTCCCTCTGAGGTATGTGAGGAGAATACACGCATGCTTCCACATTAGAAAAGCTAACTTGATGTCTTGTTTTTATGAATGTTTATATTATTATTTGGCCACCTAAGTATACCATATTATATTCAATTAGAACTGAAATAAAGAACATATGACTTGGCTAAGCTATTGGTGCTTAAATAATACACTTTCATCTTAAAGAAACCTGTAAGATTTTTGTTATGTGTGAGAAACAATTTAGTATATACTGCTTTTGCCAAATCATCTGAAGAAGCAATTTCAATCAATGCCATATAGACTAAAAATACTTAGTGTTTTAATGCCTGAAGGTGCTAATACAGAATAGGTTTAAGAGAATTTTTCAATAACACACTGCAGGAATAAACTTTTTTGAACAATTTCCACAGTTAAGTATCTCTGTTCTGACACTAAACTGTTACAGTGTTCTAAGATTTATTGATTTTCTCATTCTGAAAAAACTCTTCTTACATACTATATGGTCAGCTCAGTTGGAGCAAAGACCAAGGGGCCACTGCTTGTCCGGAGGGGGGCACAGATTTACATAAACTGAAAGTTCCTCACTAGAGCTTTAACCCTATAAGGCCCAAGACCATAGATTATAGCCAGAAAATTCTAATTTTTTGAAGCTGAAATGTTTGTTTCACTTTCTGCTAAAATCCATAAAAACCACAGTGTCCATAAATTTCATATAGATTTTTCGTATCTCATTTGATACATTAGGTGTTTTTGGCAACTGATAATCCATTTGAGGGCATTTTTATCATTTATCTGATTGTATTATTTTATTGTTATTTATTTGATGTGGACATAACAATTACATTGGACAAACCAGGTACATTGTTTTAAGTGATTTAGCACGGGTGCTAATTTACAACACTTGTCCACAGGAGGCTTTTATTCAGACGTTTTTTTTGTAATTTGTTGATCATATTGAGTAGATAGAGCAGAGGTGTCAAACTCAATTGCACATGGGGCCAAAACCCAAAACACACTTTAGGTCGAGGGCCGAAAAGGAAAAATATTTATAGAGCACATTAAAACTAAACTGCCTTTTTTTTTTAAATAAATATGAAATAGACACAAATACTATTATTACAGAATAAAGAAACTTCAACTATAAATAACTTTAAAAGCTTTTGCTCTCCATGTAAATATCTCATGTCAAAATAAAAAGTTGGAAATATGAACATGCAAAAAAAAAAAAAAAATTATATAAAAATGATGCTTTTGTTCCCAGTTGTCTATTGTTCAGCAAGGCAGCTGTTGCACTGCATTATGGGATCTGTAGTTTGTGTGTTATCAGCACTCCTTACCGCCAGGCCATAATAACAAAAACTATATAAAACAATCTTGCGGGCCAGATATAATTGTCCATCGGGCCGGATGTGGCCCCCGGGCCTTGACTTTGACACATATGAGATAGAGGTATTATAAAAGTATGTATCAAATATGATACAATTGGCTTTATAGGGTTAATTGAGCTCAGATTTAATAATCTGACACCATTAATCAAGCTCATTACCGGTCAATCACATAATGTAATTGGCAGAGGGCTACTGCTGCAGTACAAAGGACAAGAATGTAGAACTAACACTCACCTTAACATAGCCTATCAAAAAATGGAGCTAAAAAAGTATTTTACATGGAAATGCTTAGTGCTATTTGTTTATTATCAGATATGTGGTCCAGATCTGATAAACTGCCACTAAAGCTGTTAGTATATTTGTTAAACTCTATTCATGCAGTCACTTACTGCAGTCGTCGGGCACATAGCTCTCGCCACTTTCTGCTTTAAAGGATGCAGGTTGGACTGTGCACAACTATTGTAGTAAGCAAGATGGATCTATCTGATTAAAGACATTGAATCAGGAATATCTATCTATGACTGGGCCATTTTCTATATCTTCTATAACTTCATCCATGCTTGTATTTTATCACGCAGATAGTCTGTTTTTAATTTTGTGAACTTCTTTCACTTTTTTTTATTTGTTTTTTTGTTTTTTAATTGTATTTGCATGAATTCTGTAATAAGATTAAATTGTATGTTATTCGGCTTAATCCACTATAATGACGTTTCTTGAGGTAGGACACTAACAGTGACAAAAAAACTTGTTTCTCCCAATCATTTATGAACCACTAACACTCTAAGACAAAAACAGAAGATACTTGTTTTAAGAAGGTTACATCATTTCTGAGCTACATTACATGTGTTAGACTGTCCTGTCCAGTCAATAGATAAATTACAGTACATTTCCAGAATGCCAAGGAAAGAATTTCCAGTGCGGTTCCCAACTTGTGATCTGACATGTAGAGTACGTCAAGCCCCTTACCCCACAAGGCCACCGTCCCTTAAGGATAAACATGAAAAAGCAGTTTAAGAGTTTTGAGAACTTTATTTAAAAAAAAAAGTCCCTTTCATGACATAAAAGGATCAAAAATAAATATGCTGCCGGAAAAAAAGCAGGTTCAAATCACATTTTCTTGTCATGGCTGTGATCTTTGTTTGAAAATGCCAGATCATTCCAAAATTAAAATGTATTAAGCTTCTAATTTTTTATTTAAAATTCATTAGGCATAGCTCAGAATCGAAATCTCTACAATCTATCTCTAAATATATGTGTAACCATTTTACATATTTGTTTTGAATTTGGTGAAATTATTGAAATGCTGAAATTTCTCTGGTGTTTTTCTTTTCCTTTAGATTAATCCCTACATCTTCACTAAAGTCAACAGCCTCGCAAACCCAACAGTGACTCCAACCACCACAATGACTACCAGCTTTACCACAGACTCCTCCACCAAAGAATTCTCCACCCCTGATTCCTCCACTCCTGTCTTCTCCACCCCTGATTCCTCCACTCCTGTCTTCTCCACCCCTGACACAACTACAGAAGAGCTCTTGTGTCCGTCCTCTTTAGCAGTGTGGGTGCCAGTGGTTGTGGGCATCGGCTGTGCTGTGGTTGGCATTATTGTCGGCTGGCTATGTTTCTCCATATGCAATCGTAACAAAAGCAAAGCAAAGAAATCAATAGAAATGAAAGGAACCGGGTTCTAATGCAGGGGTTCTCACCAAACAGCATCTGCAACCAAAGCTGCATTTTAAAATTCTTGGCCACTGTAGGGCAGATTTTACATGAAGTTCTTGAGAGAAACATGGTGGCTATGTCTTAGCTTGAAATACTACAAACCATGACAGATTATTTCAAATCTCTTGAGACTTAAACACTGCTGCTTGGTTTTTTTTTATCAGCTGCTTTCATTTTGATGGATAGCTGCAAGCTGTTGTTGCCAAACTCCTCGAAAAGCAAAAAGTAAAGAACTAGTGAACATGAACCACACATTTAAAGCTGCTAGGAATGACAGAATGGGTGTAGTTAGAACTGTAGTTTGAGCCATGTGTTTATAGGAAAACCAACAATGAGGGTAAGGATCATTGATATTTCAAATGTGAAGTATTTTTTAAAATTTGTTATTATTGAAAAGTCATATTTTCCTGTCTTAATCAAGAAGCTTTTGTATATTTGTCATTACCTGTTTTTATTTATTGAGTTAATAAAATTACTATATTGAAGTCATGTTTCACTGATGTGTTTCTTGTGAACCTAAGCCACCCCACTAACTCAAAAAACAAACATCAAACAAACAAAAAAGACTCTTTTATCCAAAGATGTTCCCTGATCTCTGATGTCTCGTTCTAATTTAACTCAAAATCTTTTTGGCATGAAAAATTAACTACTTGGGGCATCCTTACAAGGAAATTGCTGGTTAATTTTGCAGGAAATAAACAAGGAAACCTGAATGTATACTGGATAAAGATGGTAGATTCCTTGTTGGTAACAATCCAATTAGTTACATTTATCTAATCCAATTGTTATATTTCTCTGTCATTTGTAGATAGAAAAATAAGCAGACTATTTAGAAACTAAAGCACCCATTAAAGATAATACCGTTATAAATGCGAAGTGACTCCATACTTTGGCTTGGTTTTAAGTGTACCTTGGACAAAACTAGTTTGAAACCACTGATTTATGTATTAAAAACAGGAGTATCCCCTTATTTATTTGATTTTACCCTTAATCCTTTAGGTTTGTCTTTCCCCGAGCCTTGCAGACAAGATTCAGGGCTTACCTTTTAGGGGGAAATTTCCGCGAGCATATTTACTTCCCTTACCTCATCTGCTATTCCTACGTAACAAAAAAAAAACCAAAACCTTTCCCGACACATTCGTATACAATTTTCAGCTACTCTACATAATGATGATATACAAGGGGGTTTGTCCTCTCCCGAGCCTTCCAGTCCACGCTCAGGGCTCCATTTACCCTGAACCGTGCCTGTGAGTATCTGAAACATGGCGGAGGGCGAATTGAACGTTGACAGCCTCATCTCTCGGTTGCTGGAAGGTAAGAAAGCATTGTACTCTGTCGTTCTGTGTCTCTTATCAAATAATTTGCCGACTTATATATTCTTGTTTGGGTCCACTAACTTAAAATACATTTGAATCATTTTAATACATGTTCGTGGCGATGTCCAGGCATCAGAACAGAACGACAGGCTAACCGTTGGAGTAATTCAGACGTTATAATGACGTCACAGCCTATTGTACTTAAATATTCGCATATTAATAAACGTTATCTGGACTCTCTGATAGAAAAATAGGGGAAAGGGTTTACTGCTTCGGCAGAGGGCTACTACGCCGCTGGCCGTGTAACTGAATGGGTTCAATGCTAAACTAGCTAAGTTCTTCAAAACAGGCGGGTTTTGTTTTATTGTATTTTAATATAATGTACATGGACGAGAGACAAACGTCGACTGTTGCGATTGCTAGGTAACGCTAATCGTTCTCATCGGACAGGCAGGTAGCGAGCTAGCCTGTCAGCCACCGCCTCAGACACACCCCCCTCACGTAGGACATCCATTCTGTTTCAAAATTCATCAATGTATGTGATCATAGGGCTGGGAAAAATGGACCGAAAAGTGGATTATTTTTTGCCCAATCTCATGATTACAAATCATGGTGTAAAAACAGAAAGATGGGCTTTATACAAAGCTACATCCGTTTTTTTTTAGCTTTTAATGATTTGAAAGGACTGATTCATGCTTTAATTTCTTCTCGTTTGGACCCCTGTGATTCATTTTTCATTGCTGTAAACCAGGCCTCCTTCACAGACTTTAACAGAGAAATTAGCATCGAAAAAATAATAATTCTTAAGCGTCTGTATGGTACGGAAGAGTATTTGGGCCATTTAAGATGGAAAAAATAGTTTTCAGCAGTTTAAGATAAAGTCAAAATGAGGAGAATAAAGGTGAAATTCTAAAATAAACGTCAAACTGATAGTGTTTGTGTCACTCGAGACCGGTCTTAAGACCACATTTTAAAGGTCTTGGTCTTGTCTTGGATTCAAGAGCATTTTTACTCTGTCTTGTCTCGGTCTCTGACTGTCCGGACTAGAGATTTTTCGTCAAGACAGTTTAAGACTAGCACTGATCTGCTGTTCTTTACCTTCATTAATGTGAATAAGAAGGAACACTTTGAAAAACAACAAAAAGCTTCAATTCATGTGTTGTTTTCCCCATGTGAAGACTGCAACCTTCCTGATGGTGTGACTGAGGGACACCCCCATTAACTGTTCAACCTCGTCATGGTTTTTAAATTTGATTCTGATGGTCTTGGTCTTTTCTTGGTCATGGTCTCGACTTCCAAAAGTCTTGGTCCATTCTGGTCTCGGCAAGTCTTGGTCTCAGATAGTGTGGTCTTGAGCACGGCATTACAAAATGAAGAGATAAATGTTGAAATGTTGACAATACAGTTGAAAAACAGTTTCGTGATTAAAGTCAAAATGATGATGAAAGTTAAAACCTCTTGAATAAAGTCAAATTCAAGATAAAGTGGACGTACAATGTATTTCGGCTTTAGTCTCAACATTTCAACTTTAATCTTGAAATTTTAACTTTAGGGGCTGCACGGTGGCGCAGCAGGTAGTGCACGTGCCTCACAGCAAGAAAGTCCCCTGTTCGATCCCCGGGTTGGACAGGGCCTTTTTGTGTGAAGTTTGCATGTTCTTCCCGTGCATGCGTGGGTTCTCTCTGGGCACTCCGCCTTCCTCCCACAGACCCTAGACATGCTGATTAGGTAGAGATATAAATAAAATGTATGATGAATGAATTTCGACATTAATCTCATCCTCCCCAAAATGATTTTCTCCATCTAACATGGCCACCACAAGCACCACAAAGTCTTTGTAACACTTTGGAGTGACTTTTGATTAATGCTTTTATGTAGTCTTAGGAATGCACTCTTAGATATATTTTTAATTACTAAGCGTTAACTCTTATCATCACTGCAACGTGTAAACAGCTATATTATTCATTGTGTAGTAATGGGACAATTAGCCAAAAAAGATTCCATGTTTGGTTAGAACACTTACAAGTTTAGAGTGAAAGATCATAAAGTGACACTTCTAGATCTGGTTTATTGAAACACTATTTTTACACTTATTTTAACACCAATCTTTTTCAACTGAGAGTAAATTTTAACTTATTTGACTCTACCAAGAGTATAACAAAGAATCTAACTATATAGTATTTCAGCTCTTGTCAATTTGTTCCATACATTTGGTCCAAAAAGCTGCAGCAACTCTTTTAGCAGGTCATACCATCCCCACTCTGGCCTCTCTCCACTGGCTCCCCATTCATTTTAGGGTTCATTTTCATATTTCATTGTTTGTTTTTTAATGGATGTGCACTGTGATACATCTCTGATTTAATTTTTTGAGGCCTGATGAGCAGCATCTTCCAGTCAATGTCAGTGTCAGCTTTATTTATGTTGCACATTTAAACAGCCAGTGGCCTACCAAAGTGCTTTACATTAGAAAAGGCAGACAGAATAAACCCCAGTAAAACAATAAAAACCCCAAAGAGCAATATATACCAATAAAACAAAAAAAATACAGTATACAGTTGTTCCCTAATGCCACACTAAAAACCAGTGGTGACTGTTACTTTACCTGAATATTGTATATTTTAGTTCTTTTCACCCCTGCACTCCTGTATGTCACTAAACAAACGTTCTGTTGCTACTTTATACACGACATTGACATTAGACTTTTGCCCTTCTTGGACAACAACATCTTCAAATGTTCACAAACTTCCAGTTGAGTCAACAAACTGTTAAAGCAGCTCTTGTTGCCCGGGGTGAATGGTATGTGGTAGAGGTTAATGTTGTTTCAGCTTTTATTTAATGAACTGTTAGCAGAAGTCCTGTGAAGTTACACGGTATCTTGAGAGGATTATAATAAGAAACACTTGATCTAAGCCAAAGCTTGACCTGGATAACTGAGCACCTACCAAGACCATTTGATCAAAGTGTTGGGAAGCATTAGATTTACCTAAAAAAAAATTGCGAACACCAGTGATGAGAACGCTTCAAGTACAACATCTTGTTTGATTATATACTTACTCACAGTCTTTTTTTTCATCTTGTTGTCTCTCAGTGCGAGGATGTCGTCCAGGGAAGGTGGTACAGATGACAGAGGCGGAGGTGAGGGGGCTCTGCATCAAGTCCAGAGAAATTTTCCTCAGTCAGCCAATCCTGCTTGAACTGGAGGCTCCGCTCAAAATTTGTGGTAAGAACAGACCTTAAGATAAAAATGTCTTCCTTTGGCTTATATGTAATCATGGTGGAGTAGTTATTGTTAAGAATAGAATATTGTAAAGCTGGGGTCACCAACCAAGTAGATCTTTAAGACTAGATGCTTTACCCTTTATCTAACACACAGGTAGCTCTTTTTGCGTATCCATGACAAATCTGGTGAATCCAGCTGCTATGCAAAATAAACTGTGTCTGACTGGTTACTCTCCACCTCATAGTTTTAAGTATTAGAAAAATATTAGAGAAACTTAATTGTGTTTTTATGCCAGCATTGTTCCAGCCCATAGTGACAAGTTTTGTTTTGTATTATGCTGCATACATTGTAAAGTGCTAATGTGATTTTAAATGTTTAATTCCTGTTCTTTATCACATTTATGGATTGAATATTGCATCTTTGATTGTGAAGTTTGATGGTGATCATTAAAACTAAAGTGTTGTTTATGGTTCTCAATGAATTTAGGCAAGTAGATTTTGCCATCTCAATTAGCATCATAGGTGATCTTCAGATGAAAAAGGTTGGTGTAAAGAAATACTATAAATGGTTGGAGCAGATGTTGACCTATGTCTCCTGGATGTGACACATGGAGTAAACTATTCCTCCTAGTATCTCTCTCTAATTACAATGGGTTGACAGTGATTTTTAAAGACTTATGCAGTAATTAATCATTTAAACAGATCAGAAGTCCAAATTTCCTGTAGCCATCATCCCAATATAGAACTATCATTTTTCTATGCTGTATCTGGTTTTAATACAGTACTACTACAACATCTTGGACATTGCCAACAGGCCTGTGCTTAAAATACTGGTACGGCAATTTATCTTCAACTACTCCTGCCGATTCGTGTGTAGAAATTTCCATCCAAATGGGGGCTTCCCCAGTGTCCTACCTAATTTGCATTGGACTATCCAACTTCCAAGATCACATGGAACGGAGCATTACTGAGCGATTTTCTTAAGTTTAAATTAAAGATGCAGTGTGTAGAAAGTGGCATTTTAGCGACATCTATTGTTCAGAGCAGTAACGAGAAGAGGGTTTTTCATTCATATTCGTAACTATCATTTTTATAAATTATTGGTCAGGTAAGATGATGATCATAGGTTTTGTAAACTTTTGTAGACTCAAATTCAAAAATCGTGTTTTGCTCTTTTTGTCCTCAAAACACCAGTAGACAACATGGTGGATCTTTATGTCAGCCTCCACAGAGGGGAGACCTGCTGTACATTTCTAACTTGATAAAAAAGAAAACAAAAGTTTCATGGACGGTTGTACACCTATCTCACGGTACATACAAATAGAAACATTAAATCCTATATTTTCTGTTTCTGTTTGGGCGAAATGCTGCTATCTTCGAAACACTACACCTTTAAGGGGCCCAATGGCAACGTCCATTAAGTGTTGGCATCATCTAACAAGCTTAGACCTACATTCCTGTCAGTCTTCAAATGTACATACCGCATGACTACGCAATAGAGGGGCAATAAAAGTCTGAGGTCACATTATGGAGCACTTAAAGATGATTCTGTAATAAACACAGCTGGTTTCAGTCGGTGTTGTTAAATGATTCATACATACCTCTCCAGGTGATATCCATGGACAGTACACAGATCTGTTGAGGTTATTCGAGTATGGAGGCTTCCCCCCAGAGGCCAACTATCTGTTCCTGGGGGACTATGTGGATCGGGGGAAACAGTCGCTGGAAACCATCTGCCTGCTGCTCGCATACAAGATCAAATACCCAGAAAACTTCTTTCTGCTCAGGGGGAACCACGAGTGTGCCTCCATCAATCGAATCTACGGTTTTTATGACGAGTGTGAGTCACAAACAGCCTGCTTATTGCCTTATTTTGCATTTCCCCAGAAAGAGCCAAATCAGAACATGTACTACCGAACCTTTTTATTTAGTTATTTATAAATGTTCCCTGGCTGTGTGTGTTTTCCTCAGGCAAGCGCAGGTTCAACATAAAGCTCTGGAAGACCTTCACAGACTGTTTTAACTGCCTGCCTATTGCCGCCATTATTGATGAGAAGATTTTCTGCTGCCATGGAGGTTTGTGAAGCCTCAATCCTAACACAGACAAATGCAGATAACGTGTCTGCCTGTGTTTAATTAATGTGTGATTTAACATGGGTCTGAAATAGCTGATTACATAACATTAAATCATACAGTTCAAGAGCATTTAGTAGTAAGGGGGTGTGATACTTTAAGAGGATTATTCTGGTTTATGTGTTACAATAACATTGCTTTACAATGAGTAAATTATATAATACATGTACTGGTGATTCCTGAATGCAGTTTGAAGTAATATGGTCCTTATTAGCTCGAGGAAAAATAGATGGTGTGCCAGGGAAAACACCAGCGTGCTCCGAGGTGAATATAATGGCCCTTTTCCATTAACCCTACTCTACTCTACTCGACTCTACTCTGCTCTACTCTACTCGCCTTGTGCTGCTTTTCAATTAGCCCAAGTTGCCTGCCCAACCAGGTGCAGTGTCGCTGAGCGGCTCTGCGGTGACGTCATTTTGAGCGCGACACAACAATCTGGCTGTTTGTCACAAACCGAGTAAAAAAGGAAAGCAGAAGAAGGCTGCAGGTGGTAAGAAGAAATACCCCTTGAGAAGCACGGGAGAGTTTTGGAAGCTATACAACAGAATGAAGCCGAGGACGAGAGCAATAGAGCTGCAAAGAAAAGATGTATGAGGGTAAGCTAATGGTAGCTACTGCTAGCATGCTAGGTCGTCGCGCTCATGACTCATCGATGACGACATTGTCTGACCAATCAGTAGCCGGCAGTCGGTGACGTCATCTTTTAGTATCAACTCAGCTCGCTTAGAACCAGAGCGGAGTAGGTACTAAAACTAGCTTGTTTTAGGGGGTACCAGGCTAGTGGAAACACGCTGCAAATCGAGTAGGGCCAAGGCGTGCTAATAGAAAAGGGCCATAAGTGTGCCTTTAGACTTTGTATGACCATGGGGTAGGGCCGGGGGATTACTGTAATTACGGGCCCCAAGTTTTCAACACAAAACTTTATTTCAGATTTTTTTCCCTCTCAAAGAAAAAGAGTTACAAATGACCAAGAAATACCACACAAGTCTTGTCTTGATTCTATTAAATGTATCACAAGGCTTAACTGAATCTCCATTTTACAAAATTCTGCTGTATGTTTTTTTTATTAAAGGTACGGTTTGTGGTTTGGATGTAAACAGGCTTGTCTACAGTAACATTAAAAGCTGCACAACATTCACAAATCATAATTGAAAGAAAACAAATGCAAACCTAAATCTTCCCTAAATCAATGCCGCAATTTGTAAATTGTTGTGCACTTTCTGAAGAAATATTGGTGGGTGTTTGAGCTACGGCCGCCCAGGGAGAGCAAAATGGGCAATGGAGTAAGTTAGGGGAAAAAACTTAAAATATTTTAAATCTTCTGCAAAAAAAATTTGAATTAAATACGTCAATAAAATTAATTGATATATCATCCAACCCTGAATTGAATTTCCTCTGAATATGAATGCAGAGTAACTGTAATATTTAGCATTTCCCTTATTTATACAGCTGTTGTTGTTTTGTATTTTGTTTAGCATATATAGTTAAAAATTAAAATGTAAAACAGACAAAGATACTAAAATTCAAGCTATTGCTCCTAATTGTTAATTGTTCTTCACTGCTCTTAGCTTTAATATATGTATGGTCTCGCAGGCCAAGACAGAATAGCTCTTTGAGATGACTAAATTGTTCTGAATGTGAATGGAACACACATTAAATAAGCTGTTTGATATGGATTTACATGATGTGTGCCTTGAGATTTGAACTTGGTTTTAGGTGTGCGTTGGGTAAAAACAGTCTGGATGTACAAAAGATAAAAGATGTATCTGCTCTTTTCAGGGCTCTCACCTGATCTACAGTCTATGGAGCAGATTCGACGCATAATGAGACCCACTGATGTCCCAGATACAGGTGAAGTTTCCCACTATAACAGATTATTGAGTCCTAAAGCTCTAGCAGGGGTGGACAACTATCATCTCGTGAACCACCAGTGGCCCTCCTAAGCACACAGGTCAATTTTTAATTTCCAGAAATAGCAACCATAGAGTTACAACAAAATCGACAATGCCATATCTCGTTTGATTTGCCACTATGATTCCCTGTAAATGGCAGAAAGCGTTCAAGCATGCGAAGAAGAAATATTTTAAATCTTTAAAAACATATTTTCTCCCACTTTTGGGAAATTAAATTGTAATAGTTTGCATAACGATACTTTCTATAGAATGATTAATGCATTTCGGGAGAGTTTAATATACTTAAATATCAATTTATCCAACTCTTTATCAATTTCTGTTGATGTATTTGATATGTTATGTTTCAGGATGTTGCTGGTGTTTACACTCTTGCTTAAAATCATCCTGGATGCTGTGCAGCTACTGCCACATTGTGTTAAATTGAGCTGCTAACTTTGACTGCTTCAGCATCCAGTGGGCTGCCTCTGATGACATTCACAGCATGACATTCTTGATTTGAAAGGCAGCCAGATCCTCGCAAGGAATTGTTGACTTGTTGGGACTTGTTAATCAAAAGAATAATGACATAGATTCTTTTAGCCGATTGTTGTTGGTTCTCAACTACACTTTGTTTTTGAGTTCCATCCCTAACTCCCCTGACTAGTTAAAATGTTCATTTTTATCTTCAGTAGGATTTTCTGGTGGAATGACGGTCAAATATCTAAACTGATTTAAAAATAAAAGTTAATTGCATGGAGTTAAAATAACTGTAGATAGACTTAACTGTGCATGTAAACTTACTGACATGAAGTTACCTTTCGTTTCTAACGTTCAGTGCTGATTCTGTGGCAGGTCTCCTGTGTGACCTGCTGTGGTCGGACCCTGACAAAGACGTGCAGGGCTGGGGGGAGAACGATCGTGGGGTTTCCTTCACATTTGGGGCCGATGTGGTCAGTAAGTTTCTGAACCGTCACGACCTGGACCTCATCTGCCGAGCACATCAGGTAACACTCGTACCACTGGATACAAAATATTACAACAGATATTTAGATTTTACTTTTTAGAGTTATCATGCTCGTATGGATGAACAGGCAGATAGATAAAACATACACATGAAAAGTCCAAACTTGTTGGGAAATGGGGTTTGTGAAAAATGCTGAATGTTTCCTGAGGCTCAAATTTAACCTGGGGTGCAAATATTAGTATCTTGCAAAGGTAAATGAATATGGTAATGAATTACCGTCAAAGCTTGTATTAAATCACTAATATCACCTGCAGTTATCTGTCCTAGTTACTCCTCCCCATGTGCTCTGCTTCAGGTTGTTGAAGATGGTTACGAGTTCTTTGCCAAGCGACAGCTGGTGACGCTGTTTTCTGCCCCAAACTACTGTGGGGAGTTTGACAACGCAGGCGGCATGATGAGCGTGGACGAGTCCCTTATGTGCTCCTTTCAGGTAGATTTACTGAAGACAAAATTCACACAATCACTACACCACTTCTGATGAATCTGTGTGGATGTGAGATGAGGGACTGTCTGAGTCACAGTGACCAAGAAGCAGCTAAAAAAACATCTAAGTTAAAGTGCTGTTTGAAACCTTTTTAATGGGCCATTATGCATTCAGTTTGTAAATCAACCCCTTTCAGTGCCTCGCTGTGGAGAAAATGTCTCATTTACAGGTAACAGCACTAAAAGCCAGACACTGCTGCTGCGTAACCTTTCTCTCTGAGGGTTGGTTTATGCACCAGAGGGATTCTAACAGTAGGATCATCAAACTTATTGATACATGGATGTAGCTCAATCGATATGGCCTAAAATGCTGTGACAGCAGTTTCAAAGAACATATTTATATTACCTATAGTGGACTTACAAAAAAAAAAATCAACAAGTTTCAGTAGACGCCAAACAACACAATGCAGCCCACATACAGAATTTTAAACTAGTGCTGGGACCTCTAAAGACCTAGTGGAATAGAATAGAATTTTATTGTCATTGCACAAGTACAACAAAATTAAATGCTATCCTTGGTGCTTAAAAAGGTGATAAAATCAAGAGAAGAAACTAAATAATAAAACAATGGACTAAAATACATGCACACGGACACAAACACAGACAGTCATCCTGCAGATATTGTGCATTTCCCCAATCAGCAGCTAGCAGCATTCAGGGCATTGATGGCCAGGATAAAAACTGTTCCCTAATCTACTAGTCCTTGTTTTTTGAGTTCTGTATCTCCTGCCTGATGGTAGAAGATCAAACAGGTCACCAGGATGAGATGGGTCCCTCACATGTTCCTGGCTTTGAGGCTGCAGGCACTGTAAACTAGGCTAGTGCTCAAAATATGGAAACGTTAAAATATCATCATGCACCTCTTGGGGATACGTGTATCGATACGGCCTCAATGTTTGGACAGTTGTTGTAAATACACTTTGGGTAATGTTAAAAAATGGCACAGTTCAAAGTAGAAGCCAAACTACATGATAAAATACAGCTCCGAATTTAAACTCTGGTGTCTACCATCTTTGGGGACCTGAATTAAAGTCCTTAAGTTGTAGAGCCATTTAAAATGCATCCTTGTTCTTTTTCTTCTTGTAATAAAATACAAAAGTTGCTGGGAATTCTGTTAAAAGCGCAGTCAATGTTCACAATTTCGTGGTTTCAGTATCGAGACGATCGTATCGCGGTTTCAGTATCGATACGATCGATCGCGGGTTTCAGTATCGAGATACATATCGTATCGTGGGGTTGCTGGAAATACCCAGCCTTACTGTAAACATCCTTTATTTATTATTATTTTTAATTCAATGTCAAAAGAAAAAAAAATGTCTGAAATTCTCCAAAATGCTCAGCCAGTGTCCACAAATTATATTTATCACATCATAACTCTGTATCAGGATAAGCATCATATTGTAAGGTTGTGGGAGTTATCAGTCCCTCGGGACCCCATGGGTGTCACTGGGTCATGATTTGGTGGGGGTCCAAAGTCTCTAGCAATTATTTGGGGATTCTGTGTTGAGAATTTTGGGAACTCCTGATTTACAAGCAATGCCAGTCTCAAATTAATAATCTGAACCAAACATTTGGTAAATAAACAGGAGCAAACTGGACAGAGCAAAACAACTGATGTGCAGTTGATTGTGTGATTAAGACCTTTGCACATTTTTTTATGTGAATTATTATTTATTGTTTATTTGTGTAGGCTTTTATATTTGTTCGGACCGCAGTGTTTTTTCTTACGTTTGTGTTTTGTAAGCCTTTACCTGACAAATCATGATGGCACAGACATTACAGACATTCAACACATTCAAACATGGCCTGAATGATGGTGAGTTTGTTTCAGAGTGCCTCTGTTAATCGATCAAAGATATCAAACTGTCATAGAAAATGAATTTAAAGGTGATGTATGGAGGAAGATCATGTTTGAGCTGCAATATGATGATGATGTGTGCATACTCAAGCTTTTTCTGTGTGTGTGTAATTTAAATGAGTAATTTTAATTACACAGGCCACTGTCACTCTGTTTGGACTACAGACTTTTTTTAGAATATAAGCAATCTATGCATACACATTGTTATTTTTAATGTAAATAGAAAGGGACGTCAAAAATCTGTGAGATATCTGAAATTTCATGTCATTTATTTGCGTCACCCTTGGTGTGCGAAGGCCTTCAGTGGCAGGCAGCAGAACTTTGTTCATGAATCCCCCTCCCACTGATTGTCATACACTAACATGTATGGTTTCTCGTTTCAGATCCTAAAGCCCTCAGAAAAAAAAGCTAAGTACCAGTATGGTGGGGTCAATTCAGGACGTCCAGTGACCCCTCCACGCACCACTCAGGCCCCGAAAAAGAGGTGAGCAGCTGGTCCTGACTCTCCTCCCCCGCGTCCCCCCCCCCCCCGGGTGGGTCCCTCTCTCTGGCCCACGTCCCTGCAGGCTGCCTCAAACACTCCAGCCCTCTCAGTCAGCTTGTTCATGTGTAAACAGACACTCCAGGAGTGTTTTTCTGCTTGTTCTGTGGGTATTTTTATGAACATGTGAGTGGTATTTTTTTCTCCATATCCTTCATGTTTTAACTCGGCCCTCATTCCTAATAATCGGTCCATTCAGCAATATGAAAACTGGACCTCTTGTGGAACAGACAAGATGTTCAAATGTGTGCTTCTCTGCCATCAGATCTCCATAGTGGTTTTGTGAATGCATGCACGCTTGTTCTTTGATACAGGTTCTCTGGACCTCATCGATGTGAAAACCATTAATCACCTCTTTGATTAACATCCATGTAATTAATCTAATCAGTGCCATTCCCCTGATGTATACTGACTAAAGTAATGCTCTGCTTAAAGGAATAATTCAGTGAATAAGCTGATCTGCTTTGTGTAAAGTAAGATAAGAAAAAGAAGCTTTGGTCATTTAAAAATGAAGCTGGCTAACTAAGCTTTGCATTTGGACAGCTATCCTGACACAATCATCACGTTCCAATTATCCTCCTGCTAGATCTTCAGTGTGCATTTTGTATTTATTCTGACAATTGATAAATAACTTGAATTCAAAAGGGAATTGCTTTTAATCATAGTTGGTTAGCATGTTGTTATTTTTACTTTTAAGGTTATTGTCAGTGTGAAGAAACTCTGGTTTTGATTTTAGCATCAAATAACTGCAAAGAAATGAGTTGATTAGCATTAGCATGGATGGTGGACTTACTGTAGGGAAGCTAACCGTTTCAAAGTGCTCATCCTGAGATGTTTAGAGCACAACATTAAGAAATACAGTCTGATGAATTCTGGTCCATGTGACAGCATTTCTACTTTTGGTAGCTCCTTGTGTTGTTATTTTTCCTGTGTGAATTACCAAGTTGAGGTCAACTGTATAGAAGTGTTACTCCCCCTAGCTACGCCCCTTCCCTCATGCACAATTACTCGACTGTGTTTGTGCCTTTAGCTGCTACTAGCTTTGTACCAATGTATTGTATTTGCAGCCACAAAAGAGCCACAAACCACCTCCCTTCATAAAACTAGCATTAGCTGTAAAATCAAAACAACTATAGATCATTTAGATATAACAAGCACAACAGTAGAGGATTCAATTAGAACCCTGTCCCTGAACTGAACCCTGATTGGCTGTAAACTGGGTGTCCCTTGCTAGATTTTCTAACGGAGTGGGAACACATGTCTAATAATATGTTATTATTAATGAGATTTCGACAGGTAATCATATTTCTTGGGCCTGTGACACATAAACTGTCTACTGCAGCTTTATGTGGTAAGAGAAGCAAACTTTTACTTTACAGTTTGTACTTTAGGGGTCTAAAGCACCTCCCTCCTTGTTAGGACAAAAACATGCTTTTGTCTTGAAAATTTAACCTAAGTTTGAAGAACTTGCTACACATGGAATATAAGTAAAAGTAGGGAACAATAAAACGTTAATGTTTGTCACATGGAGCAGAATACTTTGAATTGTGAGTTTTTTTATATAGCGTGGAAAGACACTTAAAATATATTGTTTCCTGTTAACGTGAGAGCAAAGATGTGCCAGGATGAGTAGCAGAGGTAGCTTTACTACTCTGCACCTAAACTTCTAAAAATATGTCAATTGAAAACCTTAATTTTGGGTAGTTTGATGTTAAAATCCAGCACGGTGTCCCTTATGTATAAATTTAATTTGTAAAGATACAGATATACATTTCACAGATATTTGGTTGTTTATTGTAAGACCATGTTGTCTGGACAACAGTGGAAATGTGAGGAAGTTAGGTCCCTGACCTCAGTGTCTATCCAGTGTTGTTAACTATTTGTTTATTGTTTACTTTTACAAGGGCAGTGCACAAAGGCTCCTAATTTCACCAGGATGAGTTAATAGCTGGTTTGGCTCTGTTGTCCCTGGCAGGTAAACTCATGATTACATAAGAAGTAAAATAAATGAGACATAAATCATTGACTGATGGGGCTAAGTGGGCTTGGCAGGGTGATTTAGTCTCCCAAAGTCAGAGCCAAGTCACCTAGCAAGCTGAAGTTAGCCAGCTTCTGATTATAGCTTCATATTTAAAAGACTTATCTATCTCCTTATCTAACTCTTGACAATTGTAAAATAAGCTGATGTTGCTTGTCTGTCATATTTTTCTATGCTTTTATTGTCAAACAGACATTTCCTTTTAAATTCCCTGTGACTGAAGAATGTTTTTCTCCTCTTGGAGGTCTTAATATCCAGAGGTTTTAATGATGTAAGTGCAATAATGTGCTTCTAAACTTTTCATAAACGTATCTGTTAAGGCAATAAATGCCTCGAGGAACTTTTGGAAATGAAACAGTCAGTGCTTGCTTTACCTTACATGAGGTTCCCTGGTTCAGTAGGTTGGTGTTTCCTGTATTTTTTTTTTTAGAGCAAACACCAAGCTCTCTCTGTTCCACACCACCCAAAAAGCATCTCCAGTCCATCCAGAGCATAGCTCATGACACAAAGAATCATTGTAAAAGTTCCATTTTCATTTTGATGTAAACTCTGAGTCAAGTGGAAAAATATGGGAATCATAGACTAGGAGGTCTTTGAGTTTGTTTTGTAGTTGCTAAAGAAAGTGAAGAAAGATGGCGATGACAGACGTACAGTTCAGGATCATGTCATGACTGTTTCCACTTCAAACATTGTTACACTGCTGATCATGCCTGACATTGTTTGTTAATGGCATTATGCTAGTTTGAATACATTGTTCCCTATGAAGAACATGTAACCAATGTATTTTTATTTCTTTAAATCTTACCTTTTGCCTTGTAAAACTGTTTGGTCTTAAAGTTGGAACCAGTATGTCAAGATGTGAGATTTGTATGAGTTTGTTTAAATGATTGGATTAAATGGAACTGCTGTTGAGACTGCTCAGGTTTTTTCTCAGTTATTTGGTGTTTAATAATAAAAAAATCAGGTCAGTCACTGTACAATGTGAGGTTGAAATTGTTCTTGGATTAAATGTACACTTGTTGCAAACAAATCTAAAAAAAAGTGTGAGTACAAAAGATACTTGATGACATCTTCATACAAAAGTTGATTCCTCTCTATGTGCAGTCATGGGTTGAGTTGTTTTACTCACAAACACTTATGAGAGTGATTTTTGATGTGGGCGGGCCTCACTGTGACTTGAGGGCTTGTCGCACTGACTGTGGCACTCTGCTGACGTAGTACTCGTGGTTACGAAGTGTAGCAAGAACGCCAGCAGAATTCATGTGCTTCACATCGGCATTGTAGCGGTATGCATTACCGTGCATGTCTGTCAGTTTACCTGCAAGAGAGGATAAAACACTCCGATCAGTGCAAAGAAAATCATCTGTGCTTTCATAATAATGGTAACTACCTGTTCTTCCAGCTTGGTTTGATAAATATTTAAATGTTTTAAAGATAAATGATTTTTTTTCTTTCCATGTCTTACCTCACTCCCAAGGCATGACAGCCAGATAGGGTTCTTTGGAGCCAGACTCCATTCTTTTAACTGTGTGTGCAGTAACAAAAACAGAGAAAAGCAGAGCTGGACCACTGCTAATTAGCTTAGCTCAAACACTGGGAGTCAGTGGGAAGTGTTAGCCTGCCTCTACCTACAGTCATCAGATAAACTCTAAAGCAACTCTTAACGGTCCTGTGTGCTTGTTGTGACTTGTTTTTTACCAGCTTATGTTGTCTTCTACTATCATCTTATCATTTTTGTTTTGTTGCCCCACTTCCGCTGTAGTTTGTCCCAGAGAAATTAAATTAACAAACCAGTCAAATCTTCAGAGCAACTCTTTTTAAGTGACCATGAGAACAATATCACAGTTTATTTACGAGCTATTTTTAAATTTGCAGACAATTTGCATTTAAGAATGGCTCGCAGCTGCAAATTGGCTCTAATCTTTAACTTAAAAGAGCTGGTAAAAGATTCAACTTGTTCGCAAATATCACACTTTTAGCAGAAACCACCGCAGAAGTAGGACAACAAAACAAAGCCACTGTTTACCAGTAGAAGATAATATGATAGAGGACAATTAGACAAAACGCAGTAAAAAAAACAAGCCATAACAAGCACACAGGACCATTTAAAGTTTATCTGATGACTGTAGGCAGAGGCAGGCCAACACTTCCCATTGACTCCGAGTGTTTGAGCTAAGCTAATTGGCATTTAGCATGCTTTGCCTGTCTCTTTCTAGTTGCTTCACACACAGTCGCAAAAATGGTGTCTTTCTACTTGTCATGGACTCAGGAGTGAGGCAAGACAAGAAAAGAAAAAAAGTTGGAGTATCCCTTTAAAGATTTCCGACAGGACAGGACAGAAGAATTTTACCTCCCACAGCGTGCAGGATGGCTTCAGGTGCACAGGTGTCCCACTTTTTACATCCTGGACTGGCAAAGACGTAAGCAGAAGCTCTTCCTTCAACAAGCTGGATGATCTGCACACAAAGGTTTTTATTCATCAGCAAATGAAGTGCGGGTGTTGTATCTTAAACATCTTTATCTAACATACTGGTAAAAAGCACAGGACTCTCAGTGTTTGTTCATCAAGTGTTCATATCTGGATTTATAAAAGGAACTTCATGAACTACGTAGATTAATTAAGCGACATTCATCTTAAGTTATATTAACCCTGTGACTGGCATTGTTGCTGTTCGGTTGACTTTTGCCACCATACCACTGTATTTCAAACTCTGAAAGCCCATCTCTGTTTTGCTCATTCACCTCTCAGAATATTGTGTATAACACCAGGTGATTTCACTGGGTGGCGCTGCTGTACATGAAAATAGTTTTCTCAAGCTAGAAAAAATCAGAAGTGAAACTCTGCTGCACTGCTTCTCAAAAATCCAACAGTAAGAGTAAGATAAAATCTTTTCCAGATCTTCCAACAATTATAATTAAGTTGAAGGAATATGTCCAAAAAAACAGAAAAAATGTTGCAGAACTAAAAAGAAATCCATTCATGCCCAGGATAACCATTAATGGGCAAGTCAACCAGCAGGTTGACCTCAATATCTGCTTCCTGATTGGGTAATCTGAACATAAAAGCTGCAATGCTGCTAAATGAAGTTGAAGTAACACAATTTAACAAATAATTTGTTGCAAATTTATTTCTTGGTTTGGAAGTCAAAGGGTTACAATATATACAGTGATCTTAAAGGGTGGTGGCTTAGCCATAGTTTGGTCTGATTAGGAAATAATTAGACTTTTAATCAAATTTTGTTGGTCATCAGTGACTGGTGTCAAGCTGGGATAACAGTGAGTTAATCTTAAAAATGTTTTTAGGTTTGTATATTTTTTATCCAGCTGAGTGGGTCATGATACAAACTGGCATGTGAAGGGTTATTTTTCATTCATAAAACCGAAATAATTCATAAACACTTTATTTAAAAAATCAATGGAGTCATTCAGGTTTTTCTCCCTGTAGAGAAATGTGGGTCAATACCAAAAAACTCAGAGGCTAATGAAGATTACTCTAATGTTTTATGACTCTTTGAACGTCAGGTTAACAGAGAAGTTCCAGTTCTGTGGGCTCACCTTGTTTCCTGCACCACCCACTCTTACAACCTCACAATCATGGCCACCAGGCTGTGTATCAACCACCAGACTTTTTGACATGCTGTCAGTGGGGACATCTTGCGGTGGAGAGGAGTCACCTGGTGAATTTGACCTGCAGCTGAAGACTAGAAGGCTGCCACCAGCCCAAGCCCACATGGTTGACCTAAATCTGCTTCCGATTGTAATCTGAAAAATAAAAGTTGAATGCTGTATGAAGTTTGAAACAGATTTAACAAATAATTTGTTGCAAATTTATTTCTTGGTTTGGAAGAAGGGTTACAATATATACAGTGATCTTAAAGGGTGGTGGCTTAGCCATAGTGGTCTGATTGAAATAATTAGACTTTTAATCAAACATCAGTGACTGGTGTCACTTGAGGAATAACAGTGAGTTAATCTTAAATGACAGGTGTATAAAGCTGTGTTCAGATACAAACTGGCATGTGAAGGGTTACATTCATAAAAGAAATAATTCATCTTTATTTAAATGACTTGGTGTATAAATGTGTTCAATACCAAATAATAGAAAATACAGAGAAAACCAATTATTTCATGCAATAAACAATAAGTTCTTGTTTCATTGATTTTTTTTGCTCTTATTTTAGGTTAAAAATTTTGATGTGGGAGGATCTAAAGCAGTGGTAGGCAGTCAGAAGGTGTTGTATGGGATACATAGTGCATTAGGGGTGTCCCAATCTGATATTGATATCGGATATACAATCCAATATCAGAAAAAAAAAATATTGGATTGTATATCGGCCTGCATCTAAAATATCCGATAAAAGCACTCTGATATGAGTAATCCATTCTAGGTTTTTTTAATGTGTTTAATTTAGTTGTAGGATATGCTTATGTTAAAGTTAAACAGAGTAGTTATTAAGCCATTAAAAGCATCTGTTTTCGTTTTTCCTGGATTTCTTGAGGTTACTTTACAGGGTCTTCGAATTTATTTTTCATTTATTTTATTTACCTGTACTATATTCTTATGTTTAAGGTTAAAATGTATTTAATTCATTGGTTAATAACAAATTGATACATTTTTGTCATACCTACTGTCGCTAAATACTGTTCTCTGTTTGAGTAATCTCACTTGATCAAGCCTTTTCTTACAGTCCATACAACAAAACTAGAAAACAGACAAGAACAATGAAATGTTTAGTGTGCTGTTAAATTATTGAATGTTGTTGTTTTTAAATGCTAATTTATCTGGTTTATAACTTTTGTATCTTATTATTGTTTTTTTTAATTGTTGTATTGTATAATTTATTACTGCATTGTATATTTTTCTGTGTCCTGCCCAGGGACCACAGATGTAAATTAGCTTGTAGCTAATTCTGGCTTGACAGTCCTTATCTTGCATGGGCCCTGTTAAATAAACAAATTAATAAATAAATAAAAGCACTCGGAGAGCGCAGACCTCCGCCAGCGCCACAGTTCTCACCCATATTGTGATTTTCACCATAAATATTAGTCCTGCCTTTATTTCATGTAAATATTTCGATTCCTTGACCATGAAAACATAAAATTAGCAATTTGATTCATCTTGATATCTATTTTAATTCAGTAGTTATTCACAAAAATCGCATTTTTCGTCATGGCGGCCAGACGCTGATCCAGATCAACACCAAAATCGAATCAGTTCTTCCTTTTCCCATGCTGAACATTTCCTGAAAATTTCATCAAAATCCATCCATAACTTTTTGAGTTATTTTGTTCACAGACGGACAAAGAAACTCTCCCGAAAAACATAACCTCCTTGGCAGAGGTAATAAGTAATAAAAGTTTGTATGATTCCTGCTAATATCATATCAGATCAATATTGGTATCGGCCAATATTCAAGGCTGCAATATCGGTATTGTATTGGAGGTGATAAAGTTGTATCAGGACACCCCTATATTGCATAGCCAATTCTTGCCAGTAATCAGCACTGATAACACCGGATTATAAACTAATAAGTTGCCGGTCACATCCCTACAGTCTGTATGGTTATTAACTTCTCTTTAAATAAAAAAAAAACAAACCTTCCACTGATAAAAGCCGACTCTACAGAAAGGAATGAGCTCTCTCATAGTCTAAAGAAAACATTTAGACCTTTAGCACACACCTCAGTCCAGCAGCCGTGTGACAACATTGTGGAAATATTTCATTTGAGAAACCGTGCACATCAAACACACCCAAAGAAGAACACGTGATGTTATGATTCTGTATCTCTGTGACGGAGGTCTGTGTTATAATGCCTGTCTGAGATTTGACTTTTGGACTTTTTTAATGCTCTGAAAAAGAAGAGGGTGGAGTGTTTCTATGACGGACAGATTTGCAAATTGACATTTCCTGACAGAGACACAAACAGCTAATGATCACATCTGCTGGTCCACTGTTAAGACAATCTAAAGACTAGTGTTAATCTATTTGGTAGTTATCTAGGTCTAGAGAGTGACTGCAGGATCAAATCCAGACTCCTCCAGAGCTGAGGCAGTAAGTTGGCTCAGAATCAGGTGTGTCCCTATTTTGATGCACAGACAAAGCGATTGGTCGCATGACTGCATGAAGACCTCAGAGACGTCACTGGTGAGGAAACTTTCATTTTATCTCACTGAAGAAAAGGATAAGATTAATTAAGTGACTGAGAGAACAAAAATTTGTGTTAACTGGTAATTTAAGTCCTGTTAATTTAAAATTTAGACTTAAATATTGACATAGTGACAATGGTGACTTGAGGTCTGATATTTCCGGCTTTGTCTTTATCTCCTTTCATTAGTTAAACTCATTCAGGCTATCTTATTTAGACTGAGATTTAATTTGATTTCAATACTGACCATTATCATGAACATTAAGTTTGAATGCATATTAATCATTAAAGTGGTTAGAATCAGTTAAAATGTATTAGTTTGAGTTAAAATTATGTATTAGTTGTGATGTAAAATGAGAGGGTACAATAATTTGAATTTAAAATTATTTTGAACTTATTGATTTTGCAAGGTTAAAATGATTTAAAAACAATTTTAATAAATAAAGTCCATTAATACATTCACTTCCTTCACTTGAAATGTATTTAAAAAAGGCATTAATGAGGGAACTGATTTAAAACTGTTTAATGACAGCCTGACTCTTTGCCTATTTTCTTTGAGGTTATCAACCTGCTACTGTAACTACAGCTGCTAACACTACAGTTGGCTCTACCACATTGTGATTAATAAAAGGAGCTTGATTTGAGTGTGTCAAAGCGTTCTCTGTTGTTCTCCAGGCCCGAGTGAGTAGGGGTGGGCAATGATGCCGGGAAAAAGTGAAAATTAACTCGACATCCACTCACATGCTTACTGTTCCAAGTGTTTTTCTTTTTTAATTATTAAATTAACATACCTTCAGTATATTCCTTTGTTCCATCAAGAGGATCGACCCAAACAACCAGCTGAGATTTGGAGAGAAACACAGCAGAGTTTATTTACATGAATCCAGATAAACACAACAAATCACTTAAGAAAGTGAAGCATTTCTGTGTAGTGCAGCAGTGAAGGTTATCTGATCACTGATCCGATTCTTTGTTACCTCCTCCTCTTTCAGCCCGCTGTACTCTGCAGGACACGTCTTCTGAAGGATTTCCTCTGAGTGACCGGACTCAATGAGATCCTCTCCCACCTCTTCTGCTGGGAGCTCCTGAACAAACGACGCACAAACCCATTAGACTTCAAACCTTCCTTTAGCAGACCTGATTACCTCGACCAGGAGGTTATGTTATAGCCGGCATCTGTTTGTTTTTTGTAAGTTTGTTTGTTTGTTTCACTGTTAGCAACATTACTCGAAAGTTATGGACGGATTTCAATGACATTTTCAGGAAATGTCCAGATTGGGACAAGGAACAAATGATTCGATTTTGGGAACTAAAACAGAGGTCACTAGAAAAGCACTTGGAGAGCGCAGACCTCCGCCAGCGCCACAGTCTTCACCCATATTTTTACCATGAGTATTTTTCCTACGGTTATTTCATCTAAATGTTTACATTCCTTGACCATGAAAACATACCATTAGCAATTGGATTCATCATGAAATCTATTTTAGTTTAGTAATTCAAAAAACCACATTTTTCATCATGACAGATCTAGACGGTGATCCGGATCACTCCCTAAATCTAATCATTTGTTCCTTGTCCCAATTTGGACATTTCCTGAAAATTTCATTGACTTCCTTCCATAACTTTTTGAGTTATCTTTCTAACAGAGAAACAAACTAACACACAAACTAACTAATTAACTAACAAAAAAAACATACAGATGCCGGCAATAACACAACCTCCTGGCAGAGGTAATTATGAATCCAAATGCTAATGCTACGTTTTCACGGTCAAAAAATCTTAATATTTAGATGAAATAAAGGTAGGAGTAATTTTATGGTGAAAATCACAATATGGGTGAGGACTGTGGTGCTGGCTGAGTTCTTTTTAAAAATGTTCTATCATAAGACAAACTTCTCATTCACCTCCTCTCCAATGATGGTGATTTTGGGGAAGTGTCTGGACAGTGATGCGCAGATGCTCTGTTGTGCCAGTCTGTCAGCGAGGGTCTGCAGATCGTTAGCTCCCGTCTATGAAGAGGACAACAGAGCAAATCAGAAAACACTTTAACAGCTTCACAAGCAGTAATTTAACACCTTCACATCTTACTGAAAAGACTTTTTGATGCTATTAAATACCTCCTACAGGGCAGGTAAACAACTTCTGCAAAAGATATTAAGATGTGCCGGTGTTTGTCTGTCTCTTAGCTAGATAACCTAAGAAATTATGAACACATTTGAATCATATTTTAGGATATTATTCGAAGTATTTGTTAGTGTTGTGACGTAAGGCATTTTTTGTATGTTATAATAATGCATAACCTTAACAAATAAGCCTCTTGGGCCTTTGGACTTTCCCTGCACTACATATAATTTGTTATTTCTGTCTTTTGTGCATTTCATAAATGGGCAAAAATAATAAAACAAAAGGCAGTTATCCCCCATTTTAGCTTATAACATTTCTGAAAATGTCAGAGATGCCTTGGCAGAGGGTTGTGCTCTGCATGCACCTCCAGTCACTTTTTTTGACAGTAACATTAAAAAGGTGTCATATAAAAAAACACTTTCATGATTTAAGTGGAATGTGCACATCACTGGAATAAAGGGCTGAGTAATTAATCAAAGTTTAATTTCAATTACAAGAATTGTTCCCCTCAGTTATGAAAATAAGTTAATGGAGATTAAACATTAAAGGTCTCATGTCAAGGGTTTGATTTAAGGGGAACTGAACACATTTTGTCTTTGTAGAGGATCAGATGCTGCTCTCTTCTCCCCTCTTCTCCCCTCACCCTGAATAATAGGATCTGAGGGGCAGAAAGGCTACAGAAGGCAACAGCCCAGTTCACAGTGCCTTTATGCAAAAGTGCTGCAACAAGGCTCTGCTATATATACACCTCCAGACATTCACAGTAATTCTGCAATGAGGGAGTCAACTTATCCTCTTCATTGTGTCTCCACGACCTTCCCAGTGGAGCCCAAATGTCACAGAGGGGTAACTATTGCACCTTGAAAATAATAATTTTAATAAAAAATAACTTTATTTATAAAGCACCTTTAAAAACAGATGTTTATAAAGTGCTTTAACAGACAGAACCCAGTACTCTGGGTACAATGAATTCAACAGTCAGGTCAAACAAAGACTAAAAGAGTCCAAGGAAAAAGCAAGAAAAGGAGAGAAATTGGAACCTGGTGAGCCGGAAACATCTGAAGTAATTTACAATACTTATGGAAGAAGAACAAAAATGAAGTGATTTTGTTTTATGTACAATTACAAGAAGACAAGACAAACAGATCATTGATTTATAATAAAAAGCAGTATGAATTGGGGATAACATAATAAGATTTGTGCTGAAATGATGTCTGATAGGAGGTGGGAGGAAGGGTAACAGGCTGTAGAGCGGACTTATAAAACAGTCATGGCATCTGCCTAAGATGAGCAAAAACCCATGTGGGCAGAGGCTAAATGGCATAATAAACTGCAGGAATAAAAACAGAGCATTGTAAGGGGCATTTTCTTCACTATGCATTTTCCATGAACAGCACTGTCAGAATGACTGTCATATTACTTAACGAAGTGGCACAAATGCCAGTAAGACAAGCACATACCACTTCACCTTCTGCATACGTGGCAATCTGACTGTAATGCATTTGTAAATATAAACTGCACATCTTGCTCCACTGGAGGTAAATGGTAAGAACTGGTTTGGTTTTGCAAACTACGGGCTCTTAAGGGAACATAAAAAAGATTAATTTGTAACATGTTACCCAAGCATTTCCAAGCAAAACAGTTGAAACCCTTGATTCATTTTTAAAACCTTGTTAAACATTTACTCTCAGGGCCACTGGCAAACTGGTCTCACCTTCTCAACGATGCCCAGCTCTCCACTGTGAAGGACCTTCCTGACTATGGATCCAGCTTTTTCTGCCACACTGAAGGCAGAAGCCACCAGCCGCATGACCACTGGACTTCCTGACATTGCTGAAACAAAACAGGCACGTTTGTTATTGGACTGACACATTGAGAACTCAAGTAATTAGTGTTTCACTTCCTCTTTGTGAAGATTATTTAAAATGGGCTGGAGAGCCCAGTCAGCTCAGTTTGTACTGTTATCTAAATGTTCAATGAAATGTTGGAAATAAGTGGCAGGTCAACAATAAATGGACTCCCCTCTAAACAAACTAAACAGAGCTTTGTTACAAACTGCCATTTTTCTTCTTCTCCTCTCTACGTCTTAAACACATTTTATTTGATATAAAACAGCAGTAAAGATAAATGCAGCTGCAGCTCTGGCTAATTAGCTTAAACATTTCCCTGAAAGCTAGCCAAACAGAAAATATAAGTTAAATAACAAGGGATAAAGTGACATATACTTACTGCTGCTTTACGAAGGAAAATCCAAAATGCAGTATATGACAGATGTAGGAAGTGCGGTGAGAACTTTCACCTGGACAGATTAATCAGATGCCACGGCACATCTACCATAAAGTAGCCTGCTAGCAAGTAAGCTAGTAGCGTCTCCCTCCCAAATATAAGGTTATAAGGCTCACAGTGAGCTCTGACGCCGGCTTAACTTGGTAAAGTTTTTATAGAAGATGTGATGTTGAAAGACATCGGTTGTTTTTCATGCCTTACCCACAAAAACAGATGCAGTTAAACCTGTAACGGTTATAAAAGCTTAGCATCAAATCCGGAAATAGGCTGCAGTGAAGGATCTCATTAAACAACTGGCAAACACTCTTTGAGCAAGAAGCCATTAAACTTGGGTCCTAGCGCCCGCCAGGTTTTGTATAAAACAGAAGTTTTGTTTTCATATCCCAAGGCTTCATCAGTCCTCAGATAGTTTCTCTCTTCATAATTTCACAGAAAAGAGTGGTGGGATTTTTGACAAGGTATTTTTTCCCGCAAAATACCTAAAATAAAGGCCCTAATGAAAACACGCACTCAGTATTTCAATGTTTTATCTAAAAAAAAAAAAGCATCACCACTTGCATACCTCTGTAGAAATGCGTTCAGTTCTCGATCTTAGTGTATACTTAAAAAAATGTATGGATAGACAGACATAAGAACAATAATTTTTTATTGATCCCAAAGGCAAATTGATTGTCAATCTTGGCTTGAAAGTCAAATTCAATTAGAATGAACAGTCAGTTATTTTTGTCTGTCAAGAGTCTGACACTTTGATATACTCAGGAATCATATAAAAATTCCAGTTGATAATCAACAACTAACTTAGGGAATTTGTATTATTTAGCTTAATGCTCTACAATTCCAGAAAAAAGGAAAGAAATGTCAATAACTGCACTACATTCACTCTGCATTTGTTGATTTTTAAGCAAGAATGGAAACAACAGCAACTTGTAGAATGATAAACAGTGCAGAATTGAGAATCATCAGCATCATACAAGGATACTATTTAGTTTTATTTATCATTATACAACAAGCTGCACAATTGAATTAAATTGTGGTTCCCTCCCGATCTGTCAACTGGCTGTAGAAAAAACAAAACCATTAAAATCATGGTCATGTGATGGATGATATTTAAAATCATACACATTGTCATTTTACCACCAAATAAATAGATAAAGAGCTGTGTTCACTGGCAGAATAATTCTATATATACTTTTTAAAATTATCAGTTTCCATCCATACTTAGATTTATCAGAGAATGTGTTTTAATATAGAACAGACTTCCTTTGAACAACATTTCTCTTCCTCTTTCATTTCCCATCCCTGCCCTGTCCTCTAAATTTTTCATCTTGAATACTTTGAATGTGCGTTTTCCATCCTGAGTTCTGCTAAAATATTTATTTCATTTTGACGAAGAATTTGAAAAACACAAACGAAGGTAACCAACGAAAGTAGAAAATGTTCACCCTTCAATTTGCAAATCCAGTTTTATTAAATTGTCAGGATAAATGTAGCCCAGCTTGACACAGATCTGAACAGAACTTTAAAAATCATTTACCCAAGCAAACAGTTCATAGATAAATTAGCCTTGCATGTGGCTTTTAATGCCTCAATAATGACTTTTTTTTTAATCTAAATATACTGTTTTCTGATTTTGAACCTGCGCAATCAGTACAGGAGGAAGATGAAGTGACAAATCAAAAGATTTTGAGTCTTTTTGATCAAACATTAAGATAATGTAAACTGTATTATTGTGAAATTAGTGACAAATCTCCCTGTCAAACTTTAACTAGCCGCTCTCTTCCATATTAAAAAGCTTAATAAAGGAAAAATGGACAACAATTCATCCAGTGTTATTAGATCAGAATGATTACCCCACTTCTTTGCAAGTTTCAGGATATAATTTACATGTTTGGAGAGCCAAAAAGCTCTTATTATTTGAGACAAGCATTTCATCTGTTAGCCAGGGGTCTGTAGCCCATCTCTCCCTCCAGCTGCTCCGCGGTGAGCGTGCCCAGCAGAGGCTGACAGTCCGGGTTGAAGACAGAGTAAGCGCTCATTTCTCCAGGCTCACGGGCAGCCGGGCTCCGCAGTCCTTCATAGAGCCAGTAGAAGAGAGAGATGACGAAGAAAGGCAGGCCAAACTCCAGTTCAACGAAAAGACCGAGCAGCACCAGCCACAGCAGCACTTTGAGCAGAGTGAGGTTTGACATGACCAACTGTCTGGAGGAGAGCCATCTGCCCAGAGCGCTGTCCAGCAGCCAATCAGTGCTGTCCTGCAGGGAGACACAATATGGGATCATAAGTCTGACTGTGTGTGTGTTTACAGATTCATGTTTGCAGAGGTGGTAAAGAAGAACCCCATCAGACCTTGACTGGTTTGTAAGTGTTTATGCCTGCTGGAGTGGGAAAAGTAACCTTCTGACTTTGGAAGAAACCAGACATATGATAGAGTCCTTTATCTTTTATCCTAATTCATATCTTACAATTTTATATAAAGATGACTGTGTATCAGTGTAAGTTGGGGTGGAGGTCTTGACGGTGGCTGCCTTAACTATATGGGATTAATGCTGAGACGGGATTTCTCATGCTCCCCTCGCCACACTTTGAATAAAACCTGTATCATGGCATCACAGAATCAGAATCAGAATTTGCTTTACTCATCTTTAATCTAAAAATATAATTTCATAAATGAGTGGGTCTCAAATGGAGTGCCTTAAGTATTTGTACAACTCCGTTATCATGATAACTGCACAAACAACAACACTGGACAAACTGCTGGACATTCTGGATGAAGCCAATCACCCTCTACACATGGCCATCAACAACCAGATGAGCCTGTTCAGTGCAAGACTGCTCCTCCCCAAGTGCAGGACCAACAGAGTGAGAAACTCCTTTGTCCCTCAGGCCATCAGACTGTATAACTCCTCAATTGGGGGGATGAGGAGTAACAGGAAGACAGAGGATGGGAAGGAGCAGCAGCAGTAGCCTACAAGTATTATCTTTTATTTATAATATAATGCAACTGGAATCATAATTTCCCTGAGGGTGTTTTCCCAAAGGGATCAATAAAATAGAATAGAATCTAATCTAATCTAATCTAAACATTGAATATGTATTTAATTAACCCAAGATTTTAATTTAACCCAAGACCATTTATATTGGCAACTGAAATAAAGTGACGTAAAAGGTTGTAAATAACAAGGCAATTCTTTCTTTTGCAGCTGCCATAGTAAGTCTTCATTCTCCTATTTACAAGCTCATTAAGTTTCAAAAATGTGACCTCTCAAATTTAAAGGCTTTAAAGTTTAGAAAATTTAAATTTTACCGAGTTACTAATAAATTATTGAACTGTTTTGTTGACAAACTACAGTTGTGCCCAAAAGTTTACACCCCCCAGCAGAATTTCTGATTTTTTGGCCTTTTCTCAGAAAATATGAATGATAACACAAAAACCTTTCTGTCACTCATGGTTAGTGGTTGGGTGAAGACATTTATTGAAAAAAAGATTAGTTTACTCTTTTTAAATCATAATGACAACAGAAACTTCAAAAATGACCCTGTTCAAAAGTTTACACCCCCTGGCAGTTTTGGCCTGATAACATGCACAAAATTTGACACAAATGGGTTTGAATGTCTACTAAAGGTAACCATCCTCACCTGTGATCTATTAGCTTGTAATCTGTGTGTGTGTATAAGAGCTCAGTGAGTTTCTGAGCTCCTGACAGACATGTGCATCTTTCACTGCGATGAAATTTCAGGTTTCTGCATCATAGGTAAAGCAAAAGAATTGTCAAAGGATCTGCGAGAAAAGGAAATCCAACTGTATAAAACAGGAAAAGGATTTAAAAAGATATCTAAGGAACTGAGGATGCCAAGAAGCACTGTTAAAACTCTAATTAAGAAGTGGAGAGAGAGGGATTCTGTTGAAATCAAACCACGGTCAGGCAGACCAACAAAAATTTCAGCTCCAACTGCAAGGACAATTGTTCAAGATGCAAAGAAAAAAACTCAAAGAACTTCAGCTGAAATACAGGACTCTCTGAAAAAAATTGGGGTGGATGTTTCAAGATCCACAATAAGGAGACACTTCAAGAAACATGGGCTGCATGGTCGGGTCGCCAGAAGAAAGACATTTCTACACAAATGCCACAAAATATTCCACTTACAATCCAAACAGCACAGACAAGCCTCAAAACTTCTGGAACAAAGTCATGTGGAGTGATGAGACCAAAATTAAACTTTTTAGCCACAACCATAAACATTACATTTGGAGAGGAGTCAACAAGGCCCATGATGAAAGGTACACCATTCCTACTGTGAAACACGGAGGTGGATCACTGATGTTTTGGGGATGTGTGAGCTACAAAGGCACAGGAAAATTGGTCAAAATTGATGGAAATATGAATACAGCATGTTATCAGAAAATACTGGAGGAAAATCTACACTCATCTGCCCAGAAGCTGCGCATGGGACGTTCTTGGACGTTCCAACATGACAATGATCCAAAACACAAGGCCAAATCAACCTGCCATTGGCTACAGCAGAATAAAGTGAAGGTTTTAAAGTGGCCATCTCAGTCTCCTGACCTCAATATCATTGAGCCACTCTGGGGAGATCTCTAATGTGCAGTTCATGCAAGACAACCAAAGAATTTACTTTTTGCCAAGAGGAATGGGCAGTTTAACCATCTGAGAAAATAAAGACCCTCATCCACAACTACCACAAAAGACTTCAAGCTGTTATTGATGTTAAAGGGGGAAATACAAGGTATTAAAAACTGGGGGGTGTAAAATTTTGAACAGGGTCATTTTTGAAGTTTCTGTTGTCACTGTGATTTAAAAAGAGTAAACTATTTTTTTTTTCAATAAATGTCTTCACCCAACCACTAACCATGAGTGACAGAAAGGTTTTTGTGTTATCATTCATATTTTCTGAGAAAAGGCCAAATAATCAGAAATTCTGCTGGGGGGTGTAAACTTTTGGGCACAACTGTATATTTAAAAAATTTGAATAGTTTGTCCAATTTAAGTTGCACTGATAAATAAAAATTCAAATGTAAGACAAATAAGATATTTGTACGTTTGTTTCACATGATTTTTTGTTGTTGTAAGTCTTCATTGTAAAATAACCTAAACTTCTTCAAGTCCTTTCATTTAAATTTCCAGGTCATTTTTTCTTTTACATGACTGTTGATGTTGAGTGTTTTATTCTCTGTCTTAAAAGGTGAAATGTAAATGGAGTCATTACTATACTGATCCATACTGTAGGTTAAGACTGTCTTGCGCAGTGATAGGGCTGAGCCATATGGCCTAAAAAAAATGATTTTTATCCCTCTCAAAAAAATAAAAATGAAAAAACACCAAGTGACACGAAAGTTACATGAAACAAGTTCTGCCTTTACGTTGTCAAAATATATTCCACAGACAGAATTTAAAGTTAAATGTGTGTCATGAAATGTTGATTATGTGGGTCAAAAGAAGGCAGGTTTATACACATCAATATTAAAATGCTGATATATTTTCACAGAATAATAACAAGGAACTCTCTGATCAGTATTTATTTTTTTAAATCAAACAAAAACAAGTAAAAGCCTAAACATGTGCTTGTGCAAAACCTGAAGGACCAACCATCATATCAAATGTTCAATTTTAGTATTTAAATTTTCACACAATGCCACAACTTACAATCGAAGTAAGTAAAAATAAATCTCGATTTTAGTTTTTAATCTTCAGCAGAATATAATTAAAAATAATAGTCAATGGATATACTGCCCAGCCTTAGGGGGTGGGAGCATCTCTTCACTCTGACAGTCTCTGAGGTAAAATCAGCCCCAGATCAAACATGTGTCTCACCTTTGGGGGTCTCTGAGCTGGATCCTGATGCCCTGTTCCCTCCTCTGTGTGCTGACTGTCAGGTGCTTGGGTCCTGTCCCCCTGAGACGATGTATCCATCATTTTCTCTCCTGCAGGTTGTTGTGCATCTTCTTCTTTCCTGGCAGCCTGTCGCCTGGCTCTGAACTCTGCTAGCTTCTGCTCCATTAAAGCTAGTTCCTTAAGTCAGGTGTACGTGGCAGAAAAGGTGCTGATTCAGCCCAGACAAAACTTCTTAGTGACAACTCCACTCAAAAACAACCGTATGTGGTTCTCAATTTGTTTCTACTTAGTGCCATAACTTTATTTAGAGCTTAAACTACATTTTGGTAAAGTCTGATGAAGCTACTAGCTTAGCAAAGCGTCTGTTTACCTTTTACAACCGTGTTAGCCTCAAAGCAGAACCTCCTGTCGCGAAAGGGCGTGGGCTGTCGTAAAACGGTGTTGCTTCCTGCTGCTAGAAGCTAGGTTACTTCATTGCTGGTGAGTTTACAAACATCATTACTTAGATATTTGAGTAATTTATATTTCTGTGCTCGCAGTTTTTTCGTGTTTGCTGTTGGTAGGGTAACGTTAGCGTAGTGCGTAAAAGCAACGGCTGTTAACGGTCACATCAGGGCTCTCGATGCACTAACGGTCGATGGTACACACATTGTACATTTTTATCTTTATTTATCGACCAATTTAACCAACATACAGTCATAATTTACTCAGTTTCCATGTTCAGTGATACCAATGACTGGTAAACATCATGCAGTTTTAACGTGCTTTAGTTACAGCTGGGTTTAATGGATGGTTAGTATGATTAAACAACACTTTTCCACCACAGTCCAACAGCCTCACTGTTCTTAGATCATTAGGAAAGATTCACTTTCTTATTATCAGTTTTTAATGAACACATGGTCAATTTACCCCGCTGATTGTTACAGCAATCAGGTAATATGATGCAAATGTGTTTTTATTTAATGGCACACGCACACTAGGGCTGTGCAATAAATCGAGTTTCAATTTCAATTCTATTTTCTTTCTACAATAAAAACATGCTAATCAGGAAATGTACGGGTTTAGTCAGGAGTGGTGCTTTTTATTAATCCTTATGTGTGTACCCCACTTCACATGGCAGCATATTGCTTCAAAAACTATTTGCCTCTCAGCTGTAATGGTGCCTTCACAGATGATGCAAGTTGCCCATGCCATGGACACTAAGGGCTCTAATTTCATAGACCAGGCGCAAGCGCAGGTGCACTTGCCTGTGCCGGCCTTCGCCGCGCGGACTGGGTGTGACCTGCGCACTTTGCAAGTTTCCTGCAGTGCCAAGAGAGGCGCACTCATGGCGCACAGGGGCGCAGAGGTTGCGCGTCCACGCCCACGTCTCTGCCTCTCTGCGCAAATGTCAGAATAGGAGGAGAATAGACGTGAGTGGGATTAACACAGCTGATCGCTGTCTTCACCAATCAAATGAGCGCCTCTCCTCACCTTTTAATGCGCTGCGGCTGAGGCGCAGCGTCTGATTGGTCTGAATTATCCCTGCCACCGCGGAAACAGTGTGCTGGAAAGACCCAGCAGTGGAGACGCTGTCCCTTCAGCATGAGAATGGACAGCGGGGCGCGTCACCGTGTGGCCCAGCTCCCGGGACAGATGTAATCTGTTCCTTTATCATTAATAGGAGTAAAAAGAAATAAGAGACAGTTACACCACGGCTGGCTTATCCATTTATAATGCTTGTGATCCACCTGCACTCCTGGTTTGTCATCGCCAAATAGCAGAGCCTTTAGTGATATGCTGTATACTCTCCCGGTGTCTCCTCCTCATCCTCCTTGCAATAATACTCTCCATCTTTTTAGATCACGTTAAAAATAAATACTAAAATAGAGGAATATGGGAAATAACAGGTAAATCCTGAGTGACATACTTTTATTTTCTCTCCTTTTTCTTCGTCTTTTTTCCCCTTTTTTTCTTTGAATTTAATGAAATGAGAGAAGCCAGATATTTACTCAGTATCAGATGTTAAGGCTGTTTATTGTTGACTTGTAAGATGTGCATCAAACTTCCAGCTGCCGTCAGGTGAAGTTTCTATTATGACAAATGGCTTTAATCCGACATCAGATGTGACAGGAAGGTTAATATAGATACAAATGTATGCTGGTTCAGACTGTTACATGAAATAGTGATTGCTGTGATTGTTTATTGCATTAAAATGCGCCTGACACTCTGGAAACCTGCCTCTGAGGCGTGCGTACATGTGCGCTTGTCACCAAATTACAGCTGCGGAGGGTGCGCTCCGCCCTGTGCCGAGGTTAGACCAGGTTGCAGCTGGCGAGCTTTCAGCGCACTTTCTGCACTGTTTTTGGCACGAAATTGTCACTGCGCCAACATGAATCTGCCGTCACCTCCCCATAGTGCGCTGTCACACCCACCTCTGCGCAGACGGTCTACCAAATTGTCAAATTGGCAGCGCACGGCGGTGTGCCGCTCAAAATTAACACTGCACGGGGTGCGCCAGGCTTGCGCCCCCTGCGCTGCGCCACGAAATTAGAGCCCTAATATACAAGATACCAGCACAGACATTGAGCTTTGTGCTGAGAACAATCTTGGTGTTCATTTTCCTCTTTAGCCTGGAGGATACACCGTTGCTAATTTACAAAAACTCACTGGAATGTGGACTTGTCAGACAACTGGTCATTTTTGATATGTGTCTTTCATTTTGAATGGTAGAGTTTAACTTTCACTTGTAGCCGTAGCAATGAACTGTGCTAACTGACAATGGTTATTTAAAGTGTTTGTAAGCCTGCATGGAGAAATTCTTTACAAATTAACTTTGATGTAAAGTGCTGTGCTGCCTGAGGACTGGAGGTCACAGGCATTCAATGTTGATACTCAGCCTTGCTGCTTACATGCAGATATTTCTCTGGATTCTTTGAATCTTTTGATGATATTGTGGACTATAGATGATGAAATGCCTTTACTCCTTGCAGCTGTATGTTGGGAAACGTTCTGAAACTGTTGGACCATTTGCTCACACAGTTGTTCACAAAGAGCGTGTGAAATGGCTGAGCCTTCAGGGAGGCCCCTTTTATACCTAATCACGACACTCATCTGTTTCCAAACAGCTGTTTTAAGCATTCTTGAACTATCCAAAGCTTTTGTTGCCTCCGTCCCAGCTTTTTTGTAACATGCTATATTTGGAAAAAAGGGAAGTTTATCTGTTTGAACATACATATCTTGTTTTTGTGTATTTCATTGAATGTAGATTGAAAACAATAAGCAAATCAATTTATTCTGTTCATATTTACATTTACACAACATCTCAACTTCATTGAATCGAGGGTTTGCGCGGATGGCAGTGAGCTTAAGCCTTTCCAAAGTGCTTTTTAGCAATGCAGTAAAACTTTCATGAACAATATTTTCTGTAGAGCAGTAAATAGGACAAGTAGCTTCACAAGAGTCAAAAGCAGCAGACAACAGAAAAAGAACACTTACTGATTATTTGCTTTTGAATCTAATAAAGTGAATATTTCTTTGAAAAAGTGACTTGTTTATTAAAAAAGACCAATTTCTATGCAACTTTCAGGAAGGGAAAAGTGTCAGTTAATTTTTTGCTTTTGAATACTATCAAAATTGGGATTTTTTTAACAACTATTTGAGAAATCTTTTTTTTAAAGAAACGGTCAGTTGACTGTACATGTCTGGGTCCCCTCTTTTCTGTTTACTCTGCAGACATGGCCTCGGCTCCTGCACAGCAGCCCACCCTCACTGTTGAACAGACCAGAGGTGAGAAAAGCCAGATATTTTCTTTACACTGGCCTCTTTTATTCACAAGTCCTCACATTTTCTTATTTTTGTTTATTGGGTGCTGTACATTATTGTTGTGGATAGATATTTAACTTACCCTTCCAAAGTGTCAAAGTAAATGGGGTAAACCCTCCCCTTGGATATTTGTCACAGAAGAGAAGCTCTGATGATATTTTGTTCTTGTTATAGTGGTGCTGAGTGAGGTGATCCAGGCCTTCTCTGTGCCAGAAAACGCAGCGAGGATGGATGAAGCTCGAGAAAGTGCCTGTAACGACATGGGAAAGATGCTGCAGCTGGTGCTCCCCGTGGCCACCCAGATTCAACAAGAGGTCATCAAAGCGTACGGCTTCAACAACGAAGGAGAGGGTAGGCAAGACAACGTATTCAGGATGGCTGTATTTACACTAAAAACCATCATAAGAATTTTGATTTGCCTTACTCTCAAGTCCATGATAAACAGATAGAAACCATTCTTTGACTGTGCGTCCAGGGAAAAGACGGGCAGCGCTTGATCACCACTAATTAGCTTAGCTCAGACACTGGGAGTCAGTGGGTAGCGTTAGCCTGCTTCTGCCTACAATCATCAAATACGCTTTAGCAACTCTAAACAATCCTGTGTACTTGTTGGTTTTTTGCTGGTATGTTACATTATCCATTTTTAGACTAAAATTAGCACTTTGCTGAAAGAGATGCATACAAAACTAAATGGCAGGGCGCATAAGCATCCCTGACATGCTTTGTTCCGTTGACTTAGACCCCATCCACACAAAGACAAAACGCTTAACAGTTTCAAAAACGATCATCAAAAAGACGAAGGCGTCTCAGAAAATGTGTGCATCTACATGAATGCACTCGATACGCATGAAGATGCTGTAAAACACATGCCAGACCTCTAGGGGCGCTGTAACAATGACGGAAACAAGCGGAAACAGACGAAAAAACAGTTGGCATGTGCACTTGAGGCAAAAGATTGTGATAAAGTGATCATAAAGTGGCGTAATGTGTCCTCGATAACTGTTCAACTCGTGGTGACTGAAAAGGAGATTTTGCTGCAACAGGGATAGTAGGGTCACTAGCTTCATCAGCACATATGCTGCACCGTATGCCGCCATTGTTGTTGTCGTTGCCATGTGTGGTGCATGCGTGTCAACGAAGATATGAAACTATGACGTAAGCGTATCTGAAAAGTTACGGAGAGCCAGGAATCACGGAGCTGCGTATACAGCATTTCAAAATCTTTCCACTCTGGAACCTGGTTTCAGAAATGATCATTTACAGACCCCCTGTCTGTATGGATGATACGCAGATTCGGCAAAAAACTTTTGTGTTTAGACCTCGCTTTGTCTTCATGTGGATGGGGCCTTACTTACAAGCAGCTCTGCCCGTCTGTCCCTGGTTGCTGCATGCACAGATGATAGAAAAGTGTCTTTCTGCTTGTCATGGACTCAGGAGAGACGCAAGACACAAAAAAAAAGTTGGTGTATACCTTTAATGTAGTATAGTGTCAAAAGCATATACACTCAATGAATACATTTGATGCATGTTTCAAATCAGTAATTGTGTTTTATTATCATGATCTTAATATTAATTAAAATAACTCAAGATTTTTCCATGATGGATATATTCAGACTGCTTTGGCTTTGAAGAGGTAGTTTGAAATCTGAGTTACAAGTGCAGGGATGAAGATTTTAAGAGATGTATTGTAGTTGTGAAAACCTGTAAATGTGTGCAGTTTAAATGCCTGTTAAATTATTCATTAATATGAATGTGGCAAAAATCAGTCTGGTTGGTAGATTTCACATTTTCCTCTCAATGATTTCAGCTCTGCTTTATTTCTAGGTGTCCTAAAATTTGCCAGACTGGTGAAGATGTACGAAACCCAGGACCCTGAAATCGCAGCCATGTCAGCCAAACTCAAGTCTCTCCTCCTGCCACCGCTGTCAACACCTCCTATAGGAGGCGCCATTCCAGCTTCATAGGAATTATTTTACATTCACTCATCAGTCAACTTCGATTTTACTTTAACGTGATGCTTTGGGGATCAACATTTACATACTTTTACAACCATGTTTTGTCTCTCGGTTACTTGTACTTTTCTTGATTTAATGGAAATTGCTCAAACACTAATACGTTCCAACAAAAGGGGAAATTTACATCTCGTTTTTTTTTTTAAAGCATACCTGCTAAAGAATATTTAAATTATTGCTGAAGAAATGTTTTAGTATTTATTTGTTCCATGTTACACTTTGACCATTTTCTAAAGCCACTGAACCTTTAACATTTCCTTCATTGGTTTTTATTTTGTATTTTTTAGACCATTTTATATGCTGTCAATTTTATCAGATGTCATTCTTTTGTTATATTAAAACATTTCATGTGAGTTTCTATGTGGTCTTAATGTTGAAAAGAAAACAAGCCCTTGCATATACATCACTTTATTATTGCAATAAGGCTTTGGCAACAACAAACTCAGGTTTACAATGTTTTTAAAAAAACTCGAAGCACAAACACATGTACATATTTACATATTTATCATGTAGTTTTCATTGACGTTTGCAGCAACACTGAAATCTAAAAGATCCTTCATCTAACATATAAAATCTGGGATCATGTGTCTCTTAATCCTTGTTTTGTGGGTTAAGGTGCATGCAGACATCACAGCAGGAGAGTTTCATGGTAAAAATAACTTAAGACAATGAACTAAAGTGCCCCAAATAATTAAATATTCTTTAAAAATTGTTGATAAAGTGCTCCATGTTTTCTTCCAAAGGCAAACAGTGCAGAACCAGTTCCCCCCAGCACCTTCAAACAAATGTGAGAATAACTAACACTCTGGTCTTGTGCTGTTTTTGTGTCCCCTTCCTGATCACCCAGAAGGTCTTAATAGATGGGGTTTATAAAATGAAGACACTTAAAGCTGTTGTTTCTTCCACCTGGGTGCCAGAAAGTGATCCTGTCAGTACATTGATTCATAAAATGTCTAAAAATCATGTATTGCTTACATTTTAGATCCTGGCAGAGTTCATTTTGTGTAGAGCTCCCCCTGGTGGTGATGTTTTCAGTTCTCCAGTCACAGATTGAGGAGCAAGAGGGAGAATTACTTTACATCTCAAAGTGACGGAAAATGCTTTCAACATAACCCAGAACCTTCTGCCAGTCCGGACCGTCCGACTTCAGCATCTCCTCCACCGTCTGGTAAACAAACATGGACGGAGAACATCAGCATAAATCAATCAAATATTGCACCAAAAGTCCGAGTGAGCTTGAGATTCTCTTACCAGTGTGGCTGTGATCCCCACACTCTCTCCAATCTTAAAAGCAAGGTCCAGATTTCCTCTCTGAGAGAAATTTAAGTTAGAAAGACATTTAAGATGAGATACATGACATAAGGTTTGCACACAGAACAGGATTGATACTATTTCCATTAAATCAACTCTGAATTAAACGGTACTTTCTGAATCCGCTTTGGTTCGTTTAGACCAGGGGTCTGCAACCTGTAGATCTTGATCTACTTATAGATCTTTTGAATAATCTGAGTAGCTCTTTAAGACTAGATGCTTCACCCTTAATCTGACACACAGGTCAACCTTTTTGCTTATCCATGACATATCTGGTAAATCCAGCTGCTCTGCAAAATAAACTGGGATGACTGGTATCTCTGCATCTCATTAGTTTTTAGTATTAGAAAGATATTAAGATCAATTAAATTGTGTTTTGTGCTAACATTGTTCCAGCCCTTAGTGGCAAGTTTTCTTTTGTACTATGCTGCATAGACTGAAAAGTATTATTTTTTTATCACATTTATGGATAGAAGAATACATCTTTGATTGTGAAATTAGATGATGTTCATTAAAATTTGTTTTGTTCGTGGTTCTCAGTGAAATAAGGCAAGCAGATCGTACCATCTCAATTAGCATTACAGGTTATCTTCAGCTGAAAAAGGTTGGAGACCACTGATTTTAAATCAACTGCCTCTGCATTAGGTAACCTGTTCAACTGCTCATTAACACAAAAAGCTAACCAGCCAGTCACATGGAAGCAACTCGATGCATTGGACATGTAGACATGGTCAAGAATTCTTTTTGAAATTCAGTGAATATGCTGCAAAGACAAGTATTGTGTATAAAAAAAATAAATGGATAGAAACCAAATAATAAAAGATATTGTGCACATTCGTTCATACAGCTCTATGTATGATGTCATTGAATTATGCACAATTTTAGACCGGTTTTCTTTCATCATGACAACCTAATGCATGTTTCATTATTGAATATGGTAGGTGATCAAATCCATTTTCTTCATCCTAATAAAAAGTCCATAAATTATCAGTGAAAATACAGTGTGAGGACTGAAATGTTTAACCTTGCAGTGCAGCTAGATCTACCTGATTGTCTGTAATCAGACATATCCATCTTGCCAAGCTCCGAACTACAGCCATTGTGCTCAGCCCGATCAGCAAGTAGTGACTGTTTCTGAAGAGATTAGCATATATGCTAGCAGCCTCAGTATTAGTTTTTAGATCTGGACAGCATTTCTTTAATGAACAGTAAGTAATGACACTGAACGCTTTTATCTATAGGAAGGGTTTGTTTTGCTCCTCACCCAACATGTTTTGGGGATAGTCTGTTTGACAAATCGGCTTACATTTTGTACTTTACATCCCAGCAGTAGCACCTCCGACTTCATGATCTGGTTGGCCGGTCATTAATGTGAAATGACAGAATCATCCAATTATCTGTCACATATGCATTTGAAAGGTTCTGCCCTCCAAAAAGACTTGAAGGGCTTTTTCCAAGATGCACTTGTGCAATATATTCTGTATTGCATATACTGAACTTTCCATCCCATGTGTCAGGTTAGAAATGTCTAGAAAGTGAGTTCCATTTGATCTACTGAATGCAATATTTCTGATCATAAGTGCCTACCTTCAGAGATCGATATTTATTAAAATTACAAATAAACAAATAAAATCACCAGATCATTACTTTGTTTAGAAGAAAAAATAAGGGTGTTACCTTGTCTGTCGGACTCAGAGTGTTGTAGGGGATGTGAGTTGGTAGAAATGTGTGATATACTGCACAGAAGGCCAAGCCGTCCTCCCAGCTGCTGCTGAAGTTTGTGATCTCAATATTCTGCCACACACAGAGTCGATCAAGACAGCATATTATTTTAAAAAGTTTGTTCAACACCCCAATTTCAGCATGTCATCACCATCGGGGCCAAAATCTCTTGCCTCCATTTTTAACACTTTCATTTTGTTCTTGATCAAAATGTGCTACTGGTCGCTGTCCATGATGATGAGTGGGTGTAATTGTTGTCATTATTTTTTTTAAGTAAATATTTCCGGAGAGAGACAATGGGTAGGCTTGTGAAAGGGGGTGAGGGAGAGCAAGGGAGGAAATTCTGGCCTCAGGCTGCATTTGTACTTGGACCAGCAGAAGTATGTATAGGATGTGGCTGGTTGTTTATTTACTCCACCAAGCCAGCACCTCCTATTACTAATTTAACCAGGACAATCTATTTATTCATTGGTAGAGAGTTGTTTTCATTGTCTTAAAAGTGGCAATTTGGTAGAAAAGAGGCTTGTACCTGGCAGAAACTAAATGCTATAGAAACATAACATTAACTCTTCACACACCTTATAACCCTGGGTGCGACTCTGACACCAGCGCAGCAGGGAGTTCCTTCTGGAGCCACCATGACGCCTCAACAGAGCACTGAAACCATCCTGTGGTCTAAAAAAGGTGATTAAATCTTTATCAAACATTTTACTGAAAAAAATGTTTACACTTCAGTGTCTGAAGAAGCCTGAGTGTTACTTACCGAGAGGAATCGGAGCTCTGATCCTCATCCTGTTTTCCTGATAGTAAAAACAGTAATGGTCTTAAGTTTTGTGACTAAACTCTTGACTAAAATTTTTAAAAAAGCTTACCGGTGTAAAAGCTGGACCAGCTGTCCTGTCGCTGTAAAACACGGTCCATTCTTCTCCTGTTTGGAAGCTCTTCTTTCTGGAGAAGTTTAGAGATGAAACCTGACTGAACACTTGGAGAAACACGCTGTATTACAGAACATTTGATATGATACTCCCATTAAGTGTTCTACCTTGCATAGAGGTAAGGTTGTGCTTGTATTTTTTGATGTTCCATTTTCATTCGAAGGGTCACAGGGCAGTGGGAGACGAGAGAGACTCCTAAAAGACATTTTTTCATATTTGTTTAAAAGTTGTTTTCTTTTTTCGCTCCGACTGCGAGCGCCAGTATTCATATAAACTCACCAGGATCTTTCAGACAGCATCACAATCTTCTTTGGATCCCTCGGTCCACGTCCTTCGTCTTTCCTTTTCTCACTTGCAGCCAAACTGCGGAGATATCCCTCTGCCACTCCCTTTCCCTTCAGCTGCTGACTCCCCAATCCGTTTGTCCCCTCAAAATCTTGATCAACAACTTTGGTCTCCAGTTCTTTGTTTGTACCATTCTCCTCCATCTTTTCCGTCTTTTTCACCTCAACGTCCTCTTCATCTCTCCTGAGTTTGTCCTCTATAACCTGCTGTATCTCCTCCTCAGAGTCTTGTCTTTGCTTTTCACGGCTTATCTCTTTAACTCTGCAGGAGTTCCTCAGGGCATCAAGCTCGGCCCGCTCCTGTTGCTGCTGCTTTGACAGTTCGTTCAGTTTGAGGCAGACGTTCCTGTGCTCGGCCCTAAGAATCTCCAGCTCTTGCTCCTTTTCCTGCTGTCTGCTGACGGCCTGAGCCAGCTGCTCCTTCACAGCGCTGTGGCTCTCCTGCAGAAGATCCAGAGCCTGCTCTGACTCCGCCCGCAGCCGGTCAGCCACAGACACCGCCACCTGCAGGTCACACTGGAACTGATGCCATTCCTGCCTCTCTATCTGCCACATGAGACAAAGAAAGGGTTAAAAATGGACACATTGCTGCTGCAGTTGTCCTTAACATAACTTTGTGTTCTCAGGAGAATTTTATTCATTTGCAGTTATGATGCTGCTTTTTACCGTCACTTTAAAGACAGCTACAGCTCTAACTCACTCTGAGCGTCTCCTTTAGTGCATCCAGCTCATCAACCAGCTCATCCTTTTCTGTTATCAGACGCCTGAGAAGCTCTGAGAAAAGACAAACAAAAGAGAAACACAAGATTGAAGGAAATCAGATTAGAAAAGATGACAACTGCATAATTTTTCAGTCATTTATTGTTTTCTTGAACAGTTGAAGGTTCCTCCAACAGTCAGTTTTTAACAGAAATTCTTACCAAATGTGTATATGACTTACAAAGTTTGCCCAGAGGCCCACTACTAAACATGGAAACAAGGAAAATGCAATTGACGGGGGACTTTGCACCTTTTGACCTCAGTTCTCACCTACTCTACTGTTTTTCTATTTGTCAGCCTGGCAACACAACACTTACCTGACCAAAGATAGACCGATCAATATATTTTATTTGTCCATCAGGGAAAGAGCCCATAGAAAGTGTTGGGATGGGCGGACCCTTTCATAAACATATCTGGCAGGTGACCGGTCGACTATTCCATCAATCACACTCATTACAAGCCAATCAGATAATTTAATAGGCGGGGGATAAGGACAGAATTAGGCCGCTATGTAAATCAAACTATTGCCAAACATGTAAGAAGCAGAGCAGGAATATCTTTACAGTTTGTAGTTTTGTTTTTTATTTTCATTTAATAAAGGCTGCATTTACATGGTGCCAAAAACGGTCAAATCTGATAAGTTTTCATTGCGTTTTGGCCTTGCGTCTACATGGAAACTCGTTGGAAACGGAAACTTTTGAAAATGGGCTCCAGGCTGGAAAGACTTCAATCCGCTCTCCATTCAGCTCCTTGTAAACCCGTATCAGAGCGTTTCAGGGTGAAATGCTGATGTCACCGCATGAGCAGCACTCTTTCAGATGAAGGCTGTGCGCGCAAACCAGGAACAACAACAACTTCGGCCGTCCGCCGAGTAACGTGTGAGCCTCTTACTGTGCTTGGTTTGTTATCCAGTCAAAACCATCCAGACAGGTTTGTTGTCCGAACTGATTTGTTGTCCAGAAAAGAAACTCCTGCACTTTTGTTCGTCTATTCGCCATTGTCGTTTGTGAAAAGTTTTTCTTCTTCATACGTGTGTTGTAGCAGTGCTGCCTCTCTGCAAACCTACACCACCATCTACTGAACCGGCATGCACACTACAGCGGATTAACTCGTCTCCGAGCGTCGTCGTATGAACGCAGAAGAATTTTAAAACGCAAAGGAAAAATCTTTGCGTCTTTAAGTCAGGAGTTTCCATGTAAACACAGCAAAAGAAATGCAGTCCTGATCTGATAAAACTGCAACTGAAGCTGTTAGCATATATGCTTATCACTGAATGGAGTCACTTCCTGCTGTCATCTCTCTTGTAGCTCCTACCTCTTCCTGCATAATGCCACTTTGGGTCACTTACAAACATAGATTGGAGTTTGGCAAGGTGGATCTGTCTGATTATAGACATTAAATCAGATTAATCCAGATGCTGTGCAAGGTTAATGCAACACAAAATATTTTTCAGACATACTGTATGTCAATTAGGTTCATGATTTAATGTCAATGAGATCTTTTTATTAAAGCAGAATTCCTGAAAATCTTCAAAACGTAAACCACTTCTACAGAGAAATATTCATTCACAGCCTGTATATTTAAAAGATAATGATCGATACTGTGTAAAATCATTTTTTACAATCAGTAGTTCTAAATATTTTAAACTGTTTTAATATCATTGCAAAATAATCTGCAGATTTTTTTTCACATCTGTGGCTGCATCTCAATCTTATTATTATGACTACTAAACTTTTCAAAATTGACCACAGATGTAAAATCATTAAATAATTGTGCTTCATAATAGTGATCTCAACATAAATTGAGATAATCATGATTACATTTTTTTATATCACCCAGCTGCTCTAGTCCAAAATGTAAGACCTCAAAAGAAAAAACAAGACTTTAAGACTTTGGGTCCTAAATCCCATTGATTTTAAGACTTTCGAAGGATCTGCAGAAACCCTGATTTGGGGTTCCACTTACCCCAAATGAAAGGCGGGGTGAAACACTGTTTACAAACAGAAGCATACTTGCCAAATTTCATCATTGAACCTTCACTAGTTTGCCTATTTTGGTACCCAACTACACAACAGTCAAACATGTTGACAACAACAACAGCGCTGTTTGCTAGTGATAAAAATTTGTGTCTGCTCCCAGTTTTGCTCTTTCAGCCCAGCACGTCCTGAAAGAGTCAGCAGTCCTCTTGCTAAAGGCACAGTTGTGTTAGAAGTACTAAAAACCCATGTGTGGCACTTTCAGGTTTACTTCTTCTCAATGGCTGTTTCACGTAGATCGTCTAAACCAAGAAACACAAATGTTAAACATGATTGGAGATCACAGAGGCTCCTGCTTGAACACAAACAGTATAATAATCATACTTAAACCACACCTGAGGCTAATTTGGACATTTGAGAGAAACACAAAGCCCTTGTGCCATAATTAATGGACCCATAAAACCCTTATGTAGGGGCAACATTTACCACCTTTGACCGGCCCAGACTTCTCCAGGTATGGAATTGCCGATGCCATCCTCTCTACCACATGGCCTATAACCTGCCCTCCAACTACATAGACTGATGAGCAGCAAGAGACAGAACATCACTGGGATCATCAGTGTGGTTGTGGCAAGTCTTCAATCATACAACTCCCCACTGTTTTTTGGGGAGGGCAAATAACAAATCAGGCCCCAAATCACTATGTAAAGTGCCCAATCCACATGCATGCCACAACACTAAGTCCTCAAAAGAAAACTTATATATATATAAAAAATACAAAAGCAGGATAGGTGAAGTTGCCAATTATCTTTCAATTTTGTTGAAGCAGAGATTATTAAAAGTTTGGTCACTATAAGCGACAGGACCTACCTACAGCTCCTGTGGTCAAATCAGTGTTTGGACTCAGGCCTAAGGAGGCTCTATAGTGCTCCATCAGGCTGAGTAAAACCAGGGTCATCTCCTCTCCGGCTCTCTCCTCTGCAGCCTGCGGCTCCACCCCGCTGTCCCGCTCCTGCCAGCTCTGCTCTGAGGGCGACGCTCTGGATGGAGGCAGGGACACGGGACTGAGCTCAGACTCCTTATTCCTCCCTGCTGCATTGTTTACGTTGGTCTCAGAGCAGGCGATGCTGTCCACGCTGATCACTGCCCACTCTGAGGGAGCAGGCAGCTTCTGTGCCCACTCTGCTATAGGAGAGGTGGTGGTGGAAGGGGTGGTGCTGCTGCCGGCTGGTGACGGCGTCTGTGTCTTGTTAGAGGAAGCTGCGGAGGACAAGGCCATTGCAGTCAGCTCAGCGTCCGAGGGTGTGGTGGGAGGCGTGTGGAAGAAATCAAGAGGAGAGCCTAAGGAGGGGGAGACAGAAAGGAAAACAAAAGGGAAGCAGGAGAGAGAACAAATGAAATGGATTATCCTGAGACTGAAAATCAGGATGAAAAATATGCTGAATCCAGGGCCACCCTCTTCATATCCTCGTTGCAGATGTAAGCACTCAGTGTCTGCCCCCTTATTTACCGTCCTGAGCGGACTGATGCAGCAAAAATCTCTCCTCTCAAAGTCTTGGCAAGCTAATACTCGCATACTGTTCCCCCATGTGGCAAGATCCTGGAAGAGGTGATTTTACCCTGATCTGCTATCAAACAGCTGCTTTCACTGCAGCGACAGAGAGATCACATGCATCATTAAAGCTGCAGGGATTCTGCAGGAAACCAAACACCTCTGAAACACAGTTTTAAGGAACAGATTTTCTCAGGTTTCTGTGGGATAAGAAGTAAAACTGATTACTAGGGCATCAAAGGTCCCAATTCCAAGTCTGTTTGACCCTTTCACATCATGTCTTGGTGGTCTATTGATGAAGGACTAGATTTAAGTTTAAGAAACAAATACATAAAAACTATTCTCTGGAGAGGCTCAGATGCAGCTCCTTTTCCTCCCCTTTGGAAACGCTTCAAATGGGGGTGCTATGATAATTAGCTCTGCCCTGATTGACTGCTAAGAAGATGTCCGATGGGATTAGGGGTTACAGGACCAAGGAGCAGACATTTAAAATAGTCATGGTATCTGCCTGTGATAAGCAGAAATGAACATGTATAGAGGTTGAATAGCTTTGACATAACAAACCCCAGAAAGTAGAAAACAGAGCATTTTAAGGGCCATTTTCTTTGGAGAGGTATTGTGCATTTCTCCATAAACAAGTCTAGCAAAAGGTATCATGGTCTTCTGCTCCCAAAGCCATTAAACAACATTAAAGGCAAAGACATGGACCTTTAAAACTCTATGCTGTGCATTCTTTATAAAGCACAAGCTAGGGATAGGCAAGAAATGTTTTTGAAAAACACTGACTTATTTTCAACAAGATAATTTATATCCGTTAGAGTAACATTTTACTGTGCTTGAACACTGGTAAGTACTATGCTGAATAAGCTAGTCTTTTTAAATGGCAGGCCTGATGCTTCGTAGAAATAATGTTTACAATGAGAACCACAAAAACAAAAACTCTTTATCAATCAGGATTAGGTGTGATATTATGCTGAAACCTGAGACTAATTTATTGTTTTTCCAATAGTGGGGGTTGACACTCAGTGAGGGGCATGGCCACATGCCAGGAGGCGCAACTTGTCTTGGAAGTTGAGTTGCAAAATTGGGGAATGGGCTCCCTTTGAATTTCATTAGCCTCTCCTTGTGTCAATCCAAATTCTCAATTGTGATTAGCTTTATTTATGTAAAAATCAATGTGGGCTGTGTAACTACAGGCTTCTTTTAAGCTTTCTGCAGTTAATGTTATTAATTAAGACATTTTGCGCGGAATAAAATCTTTTACTGAAGGCTCTGAAATGGTTTGAGTCAATGTAATGGTAAACTAGAAAAGCACTCGGAGAGCGCAGACCTCCGCCAGCACCACAGTACTCTCCCATATTGTGATTTTTACCATAAATATGAATCCTACCTTTATTTCATCGAAATATTTAGATTTCTTGACCATGAAAACATACCATTAGCAATTGGATTCATAATGATATCTATTTTAGCTCAGTAGTTATTGACAGAAATCACATTTTTCGCCATGGCAGCCAGACGCTGATTCGGATCAACACCAATAATGAATCACTTCTTCCTTTTCCCATGCTGAACATTTCCTGAAAATTTCATCAAAATCCATCCTTTACTTTTTGAGTTATTTTGTTCACAGACTGACAATCTCTACGGAAAACATAACCTCCTTGGCGGAGGTAACAAACAAAAGCAGTGCTGTCACAATGACAAAAATCATTGTTTTTCAACAGTTTCAGACCTACAAGTCATCCTGTATTTTGCACCAGGGTTATATTTTCATTGACTACAAGACAATCTGTTTACAATGCTTGAACAAATATAATTTGATTTCATTTAAGGAACACTGCTATCCTTTTAAAAATCAAATTGTACTGATGCCTGTTTATTACCTCAGCAACAAAACAGAAGTTGTCATCAAAAAGGTTTTGGGATGTTATCAATAACTCTGTGCACATCTCTGCTGGTTGAAATTCAGGATCATAAAGACTCTTTAATTTCTGAAGGCTTTCAAAAGTCAGAATAAAGGATATTTTCTGAGTTTGTAGCATGGAATTAAGAGTGCAGAACATTTGTATAATCTGGGCAGTGTGTAGGAGCCTGTCTAAAATATTTAACAGTCAAGTGAAAATTAGCCAAATACTTTGTTAGGACTTAAGACTTCTACCTCTGTACTAGGGCTGTGGAATTTGGCCTGAAAATAAAATTCACATTTTTCTTTCACAAATTGGATTAATGTTTTTCTCTCTCAAAGAAAATAACCCCCAAGTGGCCAAAAAATAACAGAATAAAGTTCTGTCTTAATATTATTAAAGTAGATTAAAAACTGAACTCAATTTCTCGCTTATAAAGTGCTTGCTGTAAATTTATCATCAAATGTTCCTAATCTGGTTTGGACGTAGGCAGCCTTGTCTACATGAACATCAAAATCCTGCACTATTTTCACTGAATATTAATGTTAAACTTTCTTGTCAATGTATTTCTCAAAACAAATACAGCAATAAAAATACAACAAAAACAGCCTAGAATTGTGCTTGTTCAAATCCTGACAGGGCCTACCATCATGAAAACAGTCTAAACTTTATGCATTTAGATTTGTAAACATTACCAAAGCTTACAGATGGAGTCAGAGTATGTCAAAGGAAAAATGTTTAATTTTTTCTGAAAAGGTAATTAGAATTCATTGGTTTAATTGATATATCTCCCAGCCCTACTCTGTTCCAGTGGTATTAAGCAGGTATCAGTATTGACTGATTTTAATAAAGTTCACAATTCTGGTAATGGTTCTACCTTATTGTAAATACAATGTATTACAGAAACAAATAAAGCTCTATATCATGTAGCATCACCAAGCTAAAAATTAGGCATATATATTTTTCTCAATAACACTCGGCCCTCTAAATGGATGGACTGGTCCTCCTGTTTCATTTCAGATACCTTCTCACTTTTTCATCCTCCTTGCCCTTGTGTCATACTGCAGGATTTCTGCAGACTCATCATTTCCCAGCAGCAGCAGCAGCAGCAGCATGATATAGTCTGCTTGCCTCCAGCAGGCGAGCTATTCTCATCCAGCTGGAGCTCACTCCCTGCATGCTGACAGCAGAGCAAGGGAGAAGAGTACCCGCATTTTAAGCAGCTGTATGTGGGTCTACTTACACAGAGCAACAAGCTGAATGTCGACACAAAATGACGTAGGGCTGTTTAGGGTGAATTTCACACTTTAGCTGATCTTAAGGACTGCTGGCAGTGATCTGAAGGATGCTGAAGGCAGGGGAGGCTAAAAAAAGAACCCTCTGGGATACAGATTTTTATTTAACACTAAACTTCTGACTCATCTCTTGCCTGTCTGCCAAGATATGTTTCAGAGACCACACAGCACCCAGTGCCAGACATTTGTGTGCACAGAGGACTACATCAGGTTTAAATGGGTAAAATGTTCACTAAACATGTACTTATTCCTTACTTAGAGCCATAGTTTTTTCAGAACATGCTATGTGCATTGCTACATCCCATAAATATACAATTGATAAACTAAAGATTATTATAAATGGGTTTTGTCATGTCTCTTTGTACTGCAGAACATCAACAGTTACAGTTCAGGGGTAAGTAAGGGAGGAGGATGGTGGGGGTATTTGAGGAAAGTGTGCAAGATACCCAAAAGTCTTGACCTTTCAAGTCCAATATCTGATCAATCCACCAAATCTAACACCAAATGAAAACCCAATTCTAATCAGCTTATTCTTGAGTCTGAGCAAATTTAATTACAAAAATCTCCAAAACTGTAACCAGTTTATCCTTGAGGAAGTGCAAAGTGGAAAGCAAGCATCTACAGTATTTAAATGACACTACGTACACGAGCAGGGGGCGGAAATGAGGCCCAAGTACCTTAAACTTGGGCCTAGGAGCTACAACAGGGGTCAACAACTTGTAGACCTTAATCTACTTTTAGATTTTAGACACAAATCTAGGGAATGTTAATCTCTGGATGTGAGTTTAGTCTAAATCTTTACAATCACATATCCAACAGATAAATGGGTTTGGCCATTTCCAAGGCAAACATACTGTAAATCACATCCATTTTGAATGAATTGTGTTCTGTTTTATTGAGCTTGGGCAGGTAAATCTAGCTCTCCCTGTTATTATCTCTGCTTTAAAAAGGTTAATGAGCATTAATCTACAAAATGTTTGTAGTTCAACCTGGAGTCAGGGTGAACTTTTGCGGCACCCTAACCTAAACCCCTCGAAGCAGTCTTGAGATAAGGATGTTCACAAGCAAAGGATGAACATGAGACCCAATGACCTCGACTTCAACCTGTGATATACAAAATGTATTCAGTTCATCCTTGAGTCAAGTGGACATGCAAGTTAAGTAATACGCATTCTCTCTAAGCATCTATGGGAACTTCATGAGACACAAGCACTATAACCTGTGATCTTTGACCTACAAAGTCTGAGCAGTTCAGAGTGAACATATGTTTGAAAATGAAAATAATCACTTGGAAAGATATAAAGTTGACCTACTAACAAGAAAGGGATGAGGTGTGATTACTTTGACAAGTTGCCTTCTAAGATCCAATCAGTTCATTTTGATGTCAGAGTGGATATTTATGAAGAGTAATGAACTAATATAATATTTCATTTACGAGTCAAGGATGAACATAAAGCTTGGTTACAACAACTTGTGACCTCTTAAATGCACTTGAACCTTAGAGATGCCTAAAGGTGCGTACACACCGCACGCTACTTGTACTACCTCGGCGATCACTCTCCATGCAAAGTCAATGTACAGCCGCGATGGGGCGGGGCTAACCCTCCCGCAATGCGACAGCTGCTTTTCACACTACCACATAGCTTGTCGCGCGATGAGAAAGTAAAAAAAAGTTGATCAATCAGCGGTGTGTGCACGTGTGACGGTACCCTAGACAGACTGTTATTCATCTGGACTACAGAGTAACAATCCATGTCCGTGTGGGAAACATTAGTCAGTGAGGACATTAGTTCCGCCTAGACGGACTGCGGTAAACTCACAGATGATGCTGCTGCAGGGCATCAGCTGCAGTGTTTTGTGGTTGATAAGTGAATGAAAAGGATACAGCTGGAATAATGTCCGCTTATACATCCTATTATATGATATATGAAATGATCGCGGTGAAACTCGAGCTGACGTGACGTCACCGAGCGACGGCTGACGGCAACGGTGACCAAAATGAGGTATTTATGGTAGTGCGACGATACGTCAGTGGGCGATGCGATTTTGGTAGCTGGGTCACTTGTGGTGTGAACGCAGCATTAGAGGGGAGATGTTGCTTTCACAAACAACAGAGATGATCACGAGGCACAATGATCTTTGGCCTATTATAAATGGAATCTATTCATCATTAAAATCAATGTGGACATTTGTACACGGTCTAGAGGCGAGCCCTCAAAAAAGTCTTCACAAGAGAACCAGCTGACCTGGACCTTTCACTAAAGGATAAGTTCCTGGGAGTTGGATTAAAGCGCGATGGTTTAAGCACACAATTCTACTAACATCGCAACAATGCTACCAAATGATCTAGGTGTGAAAACTACCTTGGACAGAGCATTCATTCCCTGTAAGACATGATCATGATCTTTGAGCTCCACATATTAAATAAACTCTTCAGTCAATGTGAACATTTGAGCAATATTAAAAAATCTCCTTCGCTAATTCTGGATATATTGCATATAGAATGAAGTGAATAGCATTAGATCAAAAGACCTTGCTATTGGCCCTTCCATCGAAGTACATTACGTGGATATTTGTGCGAAGTCTGAATAAAATGCCTCGAGGCATTCTTCAGATTTCAGATGGACAGACAGACAGACACTTGCCTCCACGCCTGGCTATCATCAACAAATCACAGCACTCACAGTTAACATGGAGTAAAGCCAGCAAAATCTGAATGTGGAGCACACAATAATCCTGTGAATTTCTCCTTCTTGTTTCATTTGCTCTGTATGGCTTCAGTCGACAGATCTATTCTTTTGTGGTGCAGCAGTCACAAACTAGCAGGATCCAGTTACTTCACCACAGAAGAGTAAACCTCAAACAGTTTTCTTGCTCTGAGTGCTAACCAGTTTATTTTTACTGTGATTATAAAAGCTGGGCCTGACACTCAAAAAGATGAACACATGGCATGTTCTGACATGAAGCAGGGAGACAAGAGTCTAAAAATAGACTGTCAGTCTTAACGGTATAATGAACAAATTAATGCTATCAGTTCAAGCATGAGTTAGAGGACAGGCCATATGTGGAGCAGAAAACCCCAAAACAAAATTAGCTTATTAATTCTAAAGTCTGTATTCCCCATTTTCTGTTACCTGCAGTGCTGTGGCTGTCTTTGCCATTTTGGTTACCCATGATCCAACAGCAGTGGGTTATCAAAACAGGCGACTCTTCTGTCCTTCACTGTGTCCCTCTGCTTAATGGAGCTCACTGCAGTCTAGACAGACAGGAATACAAAATATTTTAATAAACATCATCACACCAATCAGGAATATTCAGAAACTATCTATTACATGCAACAGACAAAACAAAACATAAAGCAAACAAGTTACAAATCACAGTAAGAAAATATTTGGTCATTGAACAGTACAAGAATCCCTGTGTTAGGTGTGTCCTCTCCCTGAAATTCCTGCTGAACAGGTAACACTCACGGTCAAATGATTTTTGTCGTGAATGACATGTCTTTTTTAGACTGCTATTGTGTCATACTACAAGAGAACAATGATTAAGGCTGGTAAATAATGCAGATCTGGGAGGTAACCTGCAGGGCATTAAATAACTTTGATGATGATAAGTCAATGTGTCACACATTGGGAATGGGGGATGCAGAGTAGGGTTGGTTATTTCTGTGATTTGTGTTTGGGTCTGTCATAAGAAAACTGCCCCTTTGGTGACTCTTACTGGTTTATTGAACAACCATTCAGACTCCAAAAACCTCCCCAAAGAGTTTATTCTAATGCACTGTGGAGAAACTGCTACTACAATTTCATAACTTCATCTTTAAAAATCACAGAGGAAACTTTAATACACTTAAAAGTGAGATAAAACATTTTAATACTCACATTATGTTCCATTTTTCTAGGAAAAACTACTAGAAATAATGAAGCACTTTGTTGATGTAAACAGCCCATGTCTGCTCTTTATTGGGGTCATTCACCACTTATATTAATCACTCAGGCTTCAGATTTATCACTGGTGATGGTTACTCTGATCCTCATTGTATTTCATATGATAAAGTTGGCTAGACACCACTGAGTTTGAGATGTGACAGGGATTGTTTTTATTAATTCAAAAGCTGCAACTGGTAAAATGCCCTTATACAAAAATCACATCTGTGTTAAGTCAGTTAACCAATCACTATTTAACATTTTCTAGTAACTGGATGTTGCTTAAAGTACAACAGACAAGTATTTCATTTGGAAAAACTGCCTTTAGCTTCTTAGCTGCTTTCACCTGGAACACAATAAAACATTTAAACTGTGCTGTATGTTTGTAGCTTCTTCTCAATAGTTATACTAGATACATATTTATTTTATATTTATTTATTGTTTACACTTGAAATATTTAGACATGATTCTTCGAGATTAGATAAAGGTTGAATACATTTTCACTTCTGCCAAAATAGGAAAATAATCAAATTGATTTAACATGAATAAAATATTGTCTTGCTCCAATAACCGTGTCATGTTCAAAGTCAATTAAATCTCCTTTATTCACCATTCTGATGCTTGGTTTAAACTTCAGCAGATTGTTTTTACCATGTCTACATGCATTATGTTCCTGACATGTGATTGGTTATTTAGCTATTTGCATGAACAAGCAGTTGAACAGGTAGACCTTATACAGTGGCAGATGAATGTGTGTGGATATGTGAAAAGTCCATCTTCTGTGAATAATAAGTATGCATGTTAGCAGATAATGAACCTGCAGAGTTAAAAGTACATTATGAAACATAAGGGGAAATTTAGGGCAATGGATTGGTTGGTGGGTTTTGGTTGTGAGTTAGTGACACCACAGTATGATTGTTAAAGCTGTCACCAAGATAACATCTAATGTTATCTTACTCAAATTCCCTTAACTCTTAGACTGGCACTGCAACCGTGTGGTTGACTTTTTATTCACCATTGTAATATTGTATTCAAAACTCTGAAAAGCTATCTTTGGCCGTTCTCTCTCCAACCTGGTGCTTAACAAATCTTTGAAAATCTCACACAGTAGGAGCAAAGTGCCAAGTAAGAAGAACATCTTTTCACACATCACTTCTAAACCCTCTAATAACCAAAATTCAGTTGAAGGAAGTAGATTTGACCACAATACATGTATATATATATAGAGAGAGAGAGACAGAGACAGAGCCAACCCCTCAGTTGAGATGCAAGTCTGTGTAAACCATTTTTTTTTTCTGTTTTCACCGTCTGGTAACTTATTTTGTTTTGCTGTTTTCACCATTGCTTCTCGTTAAATTTGTAAGCTACACAGACATAGTAGACATCAAAATGCTTGTCTACTTGTGTTCTTGTCAGGATTCCTAGTGTCTAAGCTAAGGCTTTTATACTTTTGAATGCTGAACATTGTTTTTGAACGATGGGGCACAGTTCAGAAATATATAGTGTATTATACAGTTTTGATAATTATAAAGTATGAATGTTACAATTCTACAATTTTATGCACAGAGACCTACTGTCTCTAAAAAGGAGGAAGGCAAATGGTTAAGGGACCCAAGAAAACTCATATAGCATTTGCAGTGTTTTGAGCTACTAGACATCCAAATTACCCCAAAGGAATAAATAATCTGTCGATACAATATCTATCTTATGTGTTGCTGTTGCATGATTGGATCCCAGCAACATAACAAAACAATGGAAATCAATTCAAACAGACATTTCTATAGCACAAATAACCATTAATGTACAACTAAAGTCGTCTGCAGTACTAATGGGTCAAATGTTCAATACATGACCATCATTAAAATTAACCAAACTCCACTGAATAAAACGGACAATTTGACATTTCCACTAAGTCTACAAAAAATCTTCATTACTGTTCCACTTCAGCAGTAGTTGATGAAATATCGGTACATGATTTTTTTTTAAGCAGCATGCGTCACAATAATTTGATATCTATATGTGACAGGCTCACCTGTGACTACAGAGTCACACAGACCACTGGAGCTGGATGCTCAATCACAAGGTGACAAACTAAAATAAATCATTACCAGATTAAGGTGTATCCCTCAGATTTTTTATGCCGAAGTACACAATTCAATCAACGCATTTATAAAATGGATTCAAAGTCATCGTGCTTGAAGCCATCGCCTTAAAATAGCAAGGCAACGTTCAATCACAAGTTTGGTAAATGAAGTTTGGCGTCACATTTTCTCACCAAATGTCATTGTCTCTTGATTGCCGGTTTGTCTGGAGAAAGTAGCACAGCTTTGGCATACGTCCTGTCCAAACAACGACTAAAAACAAGAGAGACACCCTGTTGTTTCATTCATTCAGTCATTCATTCATCCTACCTGCTCCGCCGGACAGCTGGATGTCTCCCAGTTTGGTCCCCTGCTGTCCCTCGCTTCTTCCCCGGGTATCTCGACCTCCCAGACGGCTTTTTTTTCTTGCAGCGTCCCGTCCGTCACTCAAAATCAGCGGAGGACACTGTGGAATCACTGAAAGTCATGCCATTTTCTAGTGTCCCGTTCACTTGGCTTGTAAAAATGCAGAGAACATGTTTAACTTGAAGGTCCTTTTCCGATTAAATCCAACTCTGCTTCTCCTTTAAATCCAATGCGACAAAAAGCGAAGGAGAAGGAGGCAGAAACGGACCGGTTGCGTCGATGCTGCACGTTTTTTTGACGACATGAGGATTTAATGAGAAAACAACGACGACTTTGTATCGAGTAAATCAAAATAATGTGGAGTCAGCTCAAACATTACTGTGGGATGAATTATGGTGGATACAAAAATGAAGCGCTGCAGGTTGAGAACTGGATGCGCAAGAAGACAAACATGTCGGCTGGATGCTAATTATTTTAAACGCAGGTGTGTCTGCACGTGAGAAACAGGTGAACAAGTTGGCACGGGCCGGGTGACGTCACAATAAAGCTGTCATATATCAATACACATGGCTTTAACCAGGGCCGCCACCAGAGAACCTGGGCCCAAGGGAAAGAGCAATCTATATTAACTGGATGAAAAGATATAATGAAATATTATGGAAGAGTATCAGGGCAATTTTAGATGGAGAAAATAATTTAGGGGAAGTCGAGATTAAGTCGAAATGACTTAAAGTCGTAATGATGAGATTTAAGTTAAATGTCTAGAATAAAGTTGAAACACAATTTCTTGAAAAAGTTAAAATAATGACATTAAAGTTAAAATTTTGTTAAACATTTTGCCTTTTTTTCTGGGCATTTCAACTTTTTTGTCAACATTTTGCCTTTATCACAAAATTGTATTTTGACTATTCACCATTCCAACTTTAACCTTGAAATTTTCACTTTAATCTCAACTTCTCCAAATTTTCTTTATCAAACACGGCCCTTATTCTAATCTGTAGAAATATACATTTTTATTACCACTTACAATTTTACAGCCAAATTATGTTAAAAAACACAAATAAGCTTCAAATAGTAAAAAAAAAAAAACACTCTCAAGCTGAAATAATGCCATGAATGATGAATTAAACAATGTATTTAGATCATTTAAAGTATTTAAAATGGTTTTATTCATCATCTAATCTGATCTCTAGTATTTTTACCCTTTAAAGGATTCACAACCTTTGCGGGTTGCAGATTTGTCTTTCTCTATAACCAGTTCTTTTTCTAAAAAAAACCAAACATTTTTAATACGCTGATTTGTACAACAAAATCATAAACAAGGAAATATCCTCTGGTAAATGTTCAAAGGGGGCTCTTTCATATACATTTTATTTCATGGGATTTAACCATGCAAGAAAGCTTGACTATCACTTTTTTATATACAGTATATATATACATATTTTTAGCAAACTCAAGAAAGCAGTGTATTTTTGAATGTGAGGAGAAAAGAGATTGTTAAAGATAGAAAAAATAAATGTAAGAAAATACTGATAATGTCAATCATGGGCCCTTAAAATCCTCTCAACTTTCCCCCCTTTACAGCACCCTTGGCTTTATGATTCCATTAGGTAACAAGGTCCAAAAAGTGGAGTAGGAATCTTCAACACCTGTATTTTCCTAATCAGTGTTCAATCAATAATGTTGTTTCTGCACAAGACCATGTTGTTAAAAGACATAAATAGCTGTCATATCTATTATTTGCTTTGGGATATCTATATGCTTAACTTTACAATGACTTATAATAACAAAAGTCTGTTACAAAAATTTGTATTTCTGCTACCAGGTCCATTAAATAAATATTTGATACAACTGTCATGCTTAAACACAGAAGAAATACAGAACTGATACTAAAACATATACTTATGGAAAGATTTGTTATGGAATTAATACTATATTTACTGTTTCTGGCACAAATTAATCAAAAAAATTCACTATATAGCACAGAAGCCCTGCTCCGTTCTAACCTGCTTATTCTGTTAACTGCATAACTAAAAAGAATAAATTAAAATCTAATTCTTCAGCAGCTGTAGTGATACCATTATGGTTCTACAAATTCCCAAGTTACACTAAAACTTGTCAAGATGTATCTGTGTGCCCGGCCGCACTAATCTAAACTAATAAATGAACAATGATTATGAAATGAATGCCTGGAAACACCACAAACATTTGGGATAAGGGTATAAAAAGATAAGGAAAATTTTACATTTCACAGTCAAGAGGGATTATTTGTAACAGGTAACAGTAACATGTTCAGGTATCACTTCATATATAAACTGACTAAATTAACAGTAGATTTCGCCAACTAAAATGTTGTGGAATTTTGTCAACTAAAACTAGACTAAAATTAAAACAATTTAGATGACTAAATCATGACTAAAACTAAAAATTACTTCAGGCAAAAGACTATAACTAAATTAAAAAGTGATGTCAAAATTAACACTGATCTCTGATGATACAGGGGTGTCTTAGTGCCCATGGCATGGGTAACTTGCACAACTGTGAAGCCACCATCAACACTGAGAAGTGCAAACAGGTTTTTGGAGTAATATGTTTCCATCCAGACAAAGTTGGTTTCAGGGACAGCCCTTCTTATTTCAGCAAACAACAGTTACAGCTATACAATATCACAAAGCATTTCCATATTTCACACACTAATGTCATTTTTATGCATTTTGATCAAACTCGGACGGTTAGCAGCTACCCTATGGAGTACTGCTGCAAAGTCTCAGGCAAAAAGAAGCTAATTATTATGTATCCAAAAGCAACATTTTGCAAACATCTGTGGCTTAAACTGACAGGATTATATCCATTTAATCCATCATATTCATTTAAATGATCTCTTTAACACAGGCTTGCCAGTGAATAAAAAGGATCCTCCTAGATGGTCCATTGTTCTTTTTGCACGCCCCACCCCTTATTTTTAGTGTTCAGATTTTTTTCTAGTATGACACTCAAGACATCATAAATTATGTCAATAATTAGACTCATAGCTAAGATGCAATAGGCTTAGACTGCCGGGGGGGATCTGGCACATTGGGCTCTATGATTCTCTCTCACTCTCTCTCCACATCTGCCTTTGCCCCTTTTGTTTGCTCCTGTACTCGTCTGTGGCTCTTGTCTTGTAGGTGGCCTGGGATCCTTGGTGGAGACTGCCTGCTGCTGTGGAGTCACTAAGCCTCAAAACTACAATTATAAACATGACACACAGTTGGCCATTTTATTAGGAACATTCCATTACCATTATCATTATAACTCAAGGCAAAAGTTACTGCTAATGTAGATATTAGCATGATCTCCCTATCCATGATCGATACATCTACAGTATCTATTTTTTTATCACCACATAGGCATGAGGTCCCTCTGAAAATGGGATGTCACATCTCAAGAGGCCTTTAACACATTTATACTTAATGGAGACAAATATGGTAGGGATGCACTTGTGGTCTGGGCATCCATGAGTTCTTCACTACCATAAATTCTTATTTTCAGTAAGAATATCATTGGTTATACTACTATTAAACTAGAAAGCACTCGGAGAGCGTAGACCTCCGCCAGCGCCACAGTCCTCAGCCATATTGTCATTTTGACCATAAATATTACTCCTACCTTTATTTCATCTAAATATTTAGATTCCTTGACCATGAAAACATACCATTGTCAATTGGATTCATAATGATATCTATTTTAGTCCAGTAGTTATTCACAGAAATCACATTTTTTGCCATGGCGGCCAGACACTGATCCCGATCAACACCAAAATCGAATCAGTTCTTCCTTTTCCCATGCTGAACATTTCCTGAAAATGTCATCCAAATCCATCCATTACTTTTTGAGTTATTTTGTTCACGGACGGACGGATGGACAAACTCTCCCGAAAACATAACCTCCTTGGTGGAGGTAATGATCACCACAACCATTCAGACATGAGGACCCTCCTGAAAACGAAATGTAGCGTCTCAAGAGGCTAACCTCTAATAAATCAGACGACAGGTCGATGGTTCATGAACCTGTCCCTAACTTTAGTTCTTACTTTAGTTCACTTGTCTCCTCTTACCTCCCTTCTTTTGCCCTCACACCCGACACAGCATCGTGTGGATTTGCTGTTCATCATGAGACTGGGATCCACATTCAAGATTTTCCGCTGCTTAACAGAAGGTTTTTTCTTGCCGCCATGATGGAGGGATTCATGATTGGCTTTATGAACTCATGTTGGGTGTTGGATGTATATATTTGTATATATATGTATATGTGTATCTTTATATGTATATATGTATCTATGCATATATATGTATCCCCAAAATGAAGAGTTTATGCTCTATTGTAAAGTGTCTTGAGATAACACTCGTTATGAATTGGCGCTATACAAATAAAGATTGATTGATTGATTGATTATATATTTTTTGTTATTGTACCACAGTGTATGTCATGTAAGAAACAAAAATATACCACAAAAAGCTAACACTGATTATTTACTATACCATGCATTAAATTAATATCACATCATTAAGACAATGATATCTATTCATTATGGTAAATGGACTTGAGCTTATATAGCGCTTTCTAGTCTTTGACTACTCAAAGCTGCTTTACACGGCAGGTCACACCTACCCATTCACACCCATTCACTCTCACATTCACTCGCTGATGGTTCAGAGTTTCCATGTTAAGTTATCCATCAGTATCTCTAACACATTCACACCCTTTTATGCCCTTTTACACACCCCTGACGCAGCAGTGAGAGCTACTTGGGGTTAAGAGTCTTGCTAAAGGACACAACGCCATGTGTCACCCCATGTGCAACCTCCCGATCACTGACCAAGTGCACTATCCAACTGCACCACCGACTCCCCAGTTATCTACACTGCTTATTCCTTTTGGAGTCACAGGGGTCTGGAGCCTTTCCCAGCTGTTACTGGGCAATACGTGGGATTCTCTTTGGACTGGTGGCCAGTCAATCACAGGGCTGACACTACAAGACAAACCACCTGTCTTATATATTTAAGGCTGATTTAGAGTCACCAGTCAGCACAATGTGTTTGGTCTGTGGGAGGAATCCAGGCCCCTTCTCCTGGGAGTCAACCCAGCAACCGTCTTGCTGTGGGCAACATATCAATCCAAATAATTATTCTCACAGTGGGGTCATGACACAAAAATAATTACAGGAAAATAACTAAATTTTACTGGTATGACTCAAATGTTATCTTAGCCCGATCAGCTAAACTTAATTCATTAATTTATTTCATCCTGTTGCAAAAGTAAAGCTTTCCCAGAGTTTTTTTTATGTATTTTTTGGCATTTTGTGATTGGAGAGAGAAAATGGATAGGCTTGTGAAAGGGGGTGAGAGAATAGGGGAAGACACTCTGCTAACTTGTCACAGCATGGATTCAAACCCGGACCAGCAGAAGTATGTACATGGGACATGCCTGGTTGCCCAACCACTCTGCCAAACCAGCACCCCAAAACTTTTGCTGTGTTACTTCGTTCCAAGTATTTTTCCACCTCAAAAATATTAACATTTTTATGTTTCTCCAGGTAAAACATCTTTTTCATGTCATCTTTACATCTATTTTAAAGATGTGTCAAACAGCTACAGCCCAACACATTAAAAGAGGGTCAAAAACATACACTAGGTGTTAGAGAGATGATGTGGGGTTATGCTATGCGGGTGAAGAGGATGGATCATTTAAAAATAACCCTGTGATATTCAGACATAGTCTTTGTTATGTAAAGGGTATCCAGAATTTGTTCTACAGCAAAGTGGAGGACTTCAGCACCATGGACAGAGCACAGTTTAAGACAATGCCTTCAGCGCCATCTAGCTCTTAAAGTTAGTACTGACAGGGAACATTGAAAATACAATATTTAAAGCCCCTTTTAACAAAATGAGAAATTATATGAGACAAATTAAAAATAATGGCAATTGGATTCAACAATATATAACACAAATGCAAACCCTCTTAGCTGGCTTTAAAAAGTATGATGTAGCAGTGATAACCAAACTGCAATCAGACTTGGATGATGTTGCTGTTGAGTCAACCTTCCAAAATCACTGCTTTTTGGAAAATTAAACAACAAAACAGTATTTTTGGAGCATGTTTGGGATGTGGTGGATCTGGAGATTTGCCTAATTTCTTATTTATTTCTTTTATTTCTAGCATCTTAGTCATTTCACTGTGGAACTTTATTGCCTAGGATATTTATGTAGTATTTTTTGCTTATAATGCTGATCTGCGTGTACTGACAGGGGAATGTGGTTGTCCTATGCTGCTACAAATGTCTTGTATTTGTTTGTTTGCTCCCTGAATTGTTTGGATGGTTCAATAAGGCGGGGTACCTGTGAACCAAGTTGCCCTTTGAGAATTAATAAAGTTGGATGTGCAGCCATCAGGTCTGTGGCAACAATGACAAAAGGCGGGACAAGGACATTAAGGCTTTATCTGCTGCTAATTTGCACATATTTTCAGTAGTTTTTGTTTAATTAATAGAATATATTTGGTTACTTTGACAGCACTAATTAAAAAAAATAATTCAAAAGGAAAAAAATAAATTAGGACAAAATTTCAGATGTTATTGCTGGCTTTTAAAGTGTTTTAGCATGTAGATATTTCCCCATCAATGCAAAATCTATCAGTGTTGTTAGGGATAACAGGCTATAGTCTGGCTCTTTATTGAATAATTTTTGCCTTGAGGAACTTAAAGATACTGATAGAAACTTAACTTTGTGCATTTTATTAATGCTGAGGTTATATAATCACAGGAAGACCAGATTGATTTACATCGCTGTGTAAAATCTCTTTCTCTCCGCACAGTGAGCAAAGGTCAAGAGGTGGGGGCAGTAAAAGCTCCTGGCTGTTACATGAACTGCATCCCTAAGAGCCCTCGGTGACCTTTTCACCACACGCTGCAAAATCCTCTCAGAAGGCATCAGAAATCAATCTCACCAAGTTTTCTTTACAACAATCCCACTCATTCTCAGTACTAGAACTTTTCCCCTGAAGCTTGAGGCACTCAGTTGTGACTTCTTTCCTGCAGAATTTCAAGTCATGCTCGCAAAGACGGAGGTTGGTTAAGGTAAAGATGAAGTTAACAGAGTGTTTGGCTGAAGTCTCTCTCATATGGGAGGCAGCTGCTGTGAGAAAAAGGCAAAAAGAGAGGCAACGGGGAAAGAGAGAACACTGGAAGGTAAAATGTACACTGTAAAAAATTACCAGGATTTCACAATATTCAACTCTACTTTCTCACAGTAAATTTCTGGATTAAAACTTTACAGGACTAAACTTTAATGTTCACAATATAAGACTGTAATTTCAAAATTTACTATAAAAACAGTGTTACTACAGTCAACTGCTGTGATATTTGCTATTTCAAATATTACCAGGATTTTACAGCATTTTATTACATTATTTCACCACGAAATACTGTATTAAGACTTTCCACCGCCAAAACACAGCAAATTCCATGAACCGCACTGAATTGTGGGACCTGCCGAGGATTTTCAACATTTTCACGATTGATGCCACCAAGAAAAAGAAGTTAGTTCTACATATTCTGTCAAGGTAATTTACCCTTGTTTTCCACCTTTGCTTTCACGAGATATTGTCATTTTGAATGAGTGTGATGTTCACCATATTAATTCCTCTTTTCTCTGACACTTTTTATTTCAACACAGTCAGTGCTCTTCCTGTGGATAGCCTTGTGACCAACCACTCCGAGTGATTTGATTTACAGATGCTGCTTGAGTATCAAACCAGAAACGGGCTCCAAGGCAAAGAGGACGCGTGGAGGCATCAACCCACATGTGAGCACTTTGATGAGGTTACTTGTGGACTTTGAGTGGCAGGCAATGTAGACCGAATGATTTTTTTTCTTTTAACAACTTAAGGGTGTCCCTTTTTGTTTGTCATGACCCCTGGATTCCGTTTAGCAGCCGTTTTGATTTCATTTACATTTGAATAGCAGAAAACACCAATTTTCACTATTCCTGATCCAGACAACAAGTTTATTACTTTATTGTTTAAAGTATGTCTCCAACCTGATACAACCACGCTGTGTGGGCTGTGGCCTGATGAGGGCCATTGGAGGAGTTTTCTGGCAGCCCATGATAAGCCAAGGCAGTGGTTCTCAAATAGTCCAGTGTTAGTACCCAAGTTCAAAAAATGTAACTTTATTTCACAAAAAAAGATGTGCAGTAATACACAATCCCTTCATGCACAGATCAAAAGTGCTTTAAAAAATTGAGAACAATCCCAATAATGTTTAAAAAAATATGAGAAAATGTTGTCCTTATATTATTATTTTAATACAAAATTAGATGTTACTATGGCACATTTTAGCCTTTTTTAAGGACTAACTTCCCCACAGACTTCTTCACTGAAAACTTAGTCTTCATATCTCATACAAAGTTCGGCACAATTTTGCCTCTTTTTTAAACAAAACTTTGTGTAATATAAGAACTAACTTTTTCATGGACTTACTATAACAAAGTGACTAATGAGTTTTTTCTTTGATGGCCCTCGATCTAATGTTGGACCTCTAAACTGGCCCTGTCATTCAAACTTTGAGAACCCTGTTAAAATGTTTATAACTCTGTAGGAGTTTATTTTATTCAATATAATGCAGTGAAAAGTAACATGTATTCTGTTGTTCACATTTTTATTCATACTGGCTTGACCAAAAAAAGGCATGTCTGCCATGTTTGTGGAATTCAGTGAATCTTCAGCAGTCTGCTCTCCCCCTCCCTCTCGGACTGTCTCTCTCTGCTCCTGCTGCAGGGGCGGAGTTTCTCTGTTCTGTAACCTGCACACCTGCCTCCCATCAACTCATCAACTCCCCATTTAAGACAAATTAATTACAGTAAATTGCTGTGAAAATATTTACAGCGACTTGCTGTGAAAGTAATGCAATTATTAACCAGTAACTTACCATAATTTTAGAGTGAAAATTTTTACAGTGTAGCCTCAGTGGATACCAGTCATGAAGAAATACTCACTGTTGTGTTTTGGAAGTATGAAGCTGTCAATGTTGGACTGTCCTAAAGCTCTCTTAGAGGAAATTATGAGGCATGTCCAAAATGACTTAAACTACAGGAATTAAAGGACATTACAAAGTTTTACTGTCAAAGTTTACATCATCTAAAGTCAGTGGGATTTTGACTCATCTGTTAATATTTAAGCTATCACTTCTTTATAATGATTTGTGCCCTCTTTGCTATTTACACACAATAAAAAGTTAACTCACTTATATTCATAATCTTTTACACCATTTAGTTTATTTACAATGTTTTTTAACTTATATGATGTAATAAAGTTACATAGTATGTACAGTACAGGCCAGAAGTTTGGACACACCTTCTCATTCAATGTGTTTTTTTTTATTTTCATCACTATTTACATTGTAGATTCTCACTGAAGGTATCAAAACTATGAATGAACATGTGTGGAATTATGCACTTTATTAAAAGTGTGAAATAAATGAAAACATGTCTTATACTCTAGTTTCTTCAGAGTAACGACCCTTTGCTCTGATTACTGCTTTGCAGACTTTTGCCATTCTCTTTATGAGCTTCAAGAGTTATTCACCTGAAATGGTTTTCACTTGTCAGGTGTGCCTTACCAGGGTTAATTAATGGAATTTCTTGCCTTATAAATGGGGTTGGGACCATCACTTGTGTTGTGCAGTAGCCAGCCTGATGCACAGCCGACAGCCCTTTTAGACAACTGTTAGAATTAATATTATGGCAAAAACTAATCAGCGAAGTTAAGAGAAACAAGTGGCCATCATTGCTTTGAGAAATAAAGGTCAGTCAATCCGAAAAATTGCAGAAACTTTGAACGTGTCCCCAAGGGCAGTTGCAAAAACCATCAAGGGCTACAACGAAATTGGCTCACATGAGGACCGCTCGAGGAAAGTAAGACCAAGAGTCACCTCTGCTGCTGAGAAAGAGTTCATCTGAATACCACACAGACCCCCAGCAGCAGACACATCTCTACTATAACTGTTAAGAGGAGACTACGTGAATCAGGCCTTCATGGTAAAATAGTGCCTAGGAAACCACTGCTGAGGAGAGGTAACAAGCATGAGAGATGTGTTTGGGTCAAGAAACACAAGGAATGGACGTTAGACCAGTGGAAATCTGTGCTTTGGTCTGATGAGTCCTAATTTGAGATCTTTGGTTCCAACCAACGTGTATCTGTGCCATGCAGAAAAGGTGAGCAGATGGATTTTGTATGTCTGGTTGCCACTGTGAAGCATGGAGTCTATGGTGTGATGGTGTGGGGCTGCTTTGCTGGTGATACTGTTGGGGATTTATTCAAAATTGAAGGCATACTGAACCAGCATGGCTACCACAGCAGCCTGCAGCGACATGCTATCCCATCTGGTTTGCATGTAGTTGGACCATCATTTATTTTTCAACAGGACAATGAGCCCAAACACACCTCCAGGCTGTGTAAGGGCTCTTTGACCAAGAAGGAGTGTGATGGAGTGTTACTCCAGATGACTGGCCTCCACAGTCACCGGACCTGAGCCCAATTGAGATGGTTTGGGGTGAGCTGGACTGCAGAGTGAAGGGAAAGGACCAACAAGTGCTCAGCATCTCTGGGAACTCCTTTAAGACTGTTGGAAACCATTTCAGGTGACTACCTGTTGAAGCTCATCAAAAGAATGCCAAGAGTGTGCAAAGCAGTAATCAGAACAAAGGGTGGATACTTTGAAGAAACTAGAATATCAGACATGTTTTCATTTATTTCACATGTGTTCATTCATATTTTTGATTCCTTCAGTGAGAATCTACAATGTAAATATTGATGAAAATAAAGAAAACACATCAAATGAGAAGGTCTGCCCAAACTTTGGGCCTGTACTGTACATGATCTAACTATGAGAAGCACTGGATGTCACACATTTGGTCAGTAAAGAACAAATCAGGTTTGTCAACATACTGAAAGTTAAACTCAGAATTTTGACATCTGAGAATAAAAATAAGAATTTTTAGATTACAGTAAGAATTTTTAGGTTAAAAATACAAATGCTGAGATTAATGTCAGGATTGATTCTTTTTTGAATCATTGAAATAGATTCAGAATTCTACCTGGAAAATAAACAAATTTCTGACTTTAATCTCAGAATTTAATAAGAATTCAGACTTTAATCTAAAAAAAAAAAAAAACGAATTTAAACCCATAGTTGTGAAAATTATATCAGAATTCTTACTTTCATCTTAGACTAAACTTAGAAATCTGTTGTTAAGATCAGAATGCTTACTTTAATCTTGGAATCCTGAAACAAAACTAGGAATTCTGACTTTTACTCTCAGAATTAGGTGTTTCAATCTAACCATGAAGTCAGAAATGAGAGTAAAGCCAGATTTCTGAGCTTAATCTTACATTTCTGAACTCTGAAATAAAATTCAGAAATCAGACTTTTTGAATTTCGATTTATGATCTTAGCATAAAGTCCCAATTTAGGTTTATCTTAGAATTATACCTAATTTCTGAGTTTAATCTTGCAATGCTGACTTTTTAATTTCATCTTTGGATTCTAAAACTAGGATTCAATTTTCCCTTGGAATTCAGATTTATCCTTTAAGGGGTCATTCCGCCAAAAGAGTGCAATTTGCTTGTTGTATCGCTACAAAAATAAACTTCATTTTTTATTCCATTTCAAGATAGAATTTAGTAATATACACATTTACTCATTCAAAATGAGTACTGGTCAATCTCCTTTGGAGAAGACCTAAATGATGTCACCTCCTGCAGAACATGTCACTGGTGAAATGTTCCAAATTTTAAAGGGGTGAATGTGTTTGGGTAACAGCAATGAGTGAAAACTTGGGGACAGCACTAAAATGTAAATTTTAACCAAAATATAATGACTTTTTTGTAAAACTTTTGTTTTAAAACTGTAGATGGAATATGGAGTCACACTTAAATGCAAAAGAAAATTTGCTTTGGAAGGATTTTGTTCATGATGAATTAGTTGTAGTAAAGTGTAGCGTTTGGCTGTGGGGACAGGCAAGAAATGCTATAAGTGTTTTGGATGCCATTTTAAAATGTTAAAAAAATATATATATATATCTGTAATTTCTACAAAGATTAAAGTGTATGGTGTTTAGTATAATAAAAAATACATTTTTTATATATTAATAATTGTGTTTATAAACTTAATATACAATAATATGCTGGGGGCAGAAATTTCACTCTTTTGGTGGAATCGCCCGAAGAATCAAGCCACAATTCTTAGTTTAATCTTGCAACTTTAACCTCGGAATCCAGACTTTTTTCAGTCTAAAAAAAAAAAAAGAATTCAACTTCCCATTTTGTTCAGCGGCCCAAATTCTTTTACGTTTCCCCAATGAAAAAATATTAAGTCAGTTTTTTTACAACTCTCTTCAAATCATCATATTTGTCAAGCCAGTCAGGGTAATTAAGATACTTTATTATCCTGTTATCATTACCTGGTGGAGCTTGAGGAATCTCGACTTGACTCATTAATTAACTTCTGAATAACTGCGTCATCGCTGAGCTCGCATCGCGTGAGGAAGGTTCAACTTTTCAATTCTTCTTTCTGCCAAAGTTTGCGTGTTAATTTGTTCTCGAGTGGGGTCATATCTTTAAGGTTGTGTTAAAGAAAGTAGGCTACCTGGCTGTGTACGCAGACTTTGTGAAAATGGCGTCTGATACCAGCTGCCTTTCCAAGAACAGCTGTGCTATCAGTGACCACAACAACATCAGAGCTCCAACATCCATCTCCAGAGGATGAAGAGTGTCGCTGCATCGGGGAGCGAAGCGGACATCAAGACAAGTACGAGCCGCCGTCATGACGGGAAACTACGAGCACAAGCCTGCAGATGTTTCTAACGAGAGAGGCTATGAACATTTTCACGGATACCGGGGGACATGATCGCCTTTTACTTCTTTACCACCCGCTTACTACCGAGGAAGAAGAATTGACCTTCTCTGAGGAGGAAGATGTCAGCGCTGAAAAAGGTAAGGCAGGAACACAGTCGGTGTTTGCAGCTACAGGCTCGTTTAATGCACAGGGGATGTTTCATTTCATTTCAAGTGCACCTTTCTGAGGAGTGGCGGTGATGAAGGTTTGAGCACGGGGACGATGCACCTGCTGGGAGTTAAGGTGTGGGTGTTTGACGCTGGGAGAAGTTCTGCAGAGCATGAATGAGTCACTCTGAATGATCTGCACACATCCATCAATGAATGAGATCGAAGTTTTAAGGTGCATGCATGTGGAGGCAGGGGCGGTTTTAGGAATGAAGAGGCCCTTTGTCAAGTCTGCAGGGACCCACCTTAGTGTTACTGTTTGATTTGAGGACAGACTATTCTGGCACTTAAAAATGATCTTTATGATCTTCAAACATCTTTGGAATCTGATCCTGGCACTCACACTGGCACATGGAGTAGAAAAACAGCAAAGTGCTGGCATATGGAAGTTAGCAATGTACCTACATCCCACTCTAAATATAGACCTTTAGAGGTGGATGTCACATCTTGCACCACCCTTGACCAGACAGCAAAAGGCATGACATTAGTTCAGTACCCAAAAAGGTGCCCGCAAGCACCTGGTAGCCCGCAGGGAGCCAACAAGGTGCACCCAGGGACATTCGAAATGAACACAAGCTACCATCACAAAACCTGAAATAAATACAGTAATACAAAAATAACAAATGTAACAGGTAAATTACAATTTAAACTGCCTAATTTTCTTTAGCTTCAACCTGCATGGGGTCAAAGTATGCACTACTGCTGAAACAGGAAAATAAGTTTAAGATGCATGTAACTTAAAGGGACTGTGAGGAGTTTCTAAGTAATTACAAAAAAGTCTCACTTTTAGATATATGCCTGATCATAATACACACTTTAAGATGAGTTTTATAGCATCAAAATAGGTTATCCATAAATGCTATTCCTTAGCTTCGCGGTCGGGTCGGACAGGGCTGGACTGGCCTGGATACTCAACTTCAGGAACAAGACAATTAAACTAGAGCAAATTTATATTATTCTGACACGTCTTAGAGCACCGGGCTGTAAGTAGCAATATATAGCCGGCTACAAAATTACGATACTAAGTTTTCCAACAACTGCTTGTTGTCACACATCAAAAACTACCGCTACCTAACTAGAAAGAGAAACATTACCTCATCGCTTTGCACCCTGTAAGTTGTTGAAAAATGAAGTTGTAAAGCAATGCAGAGTTCTGAGGAAGGTCCGAGTTGCATTACAACCACAACAAAGTCACGCTTTGGCTTGGGTCACGTCTTTTGGTGCGTTCCAGTTGTAGTCAGAAGTAGGAATTTCTGAGTTCTGAGTAGGAAACTGCAACTGGAACGTTCCCAGAAGTCTGAATTTCCTACTGGGAACTCGGTGAAACCTCACCACCCCCGAGTTGACAATCAAAGATGGATGCCCCCAGTGTGAACAGTTATTTAGCTCCTGTAATAATCAATTTATTTGCACTTCTGACTGGGGTGTGTCGCTCTAGATCAGCTGTATACATAGTATTGTTAGACTTATATTTACAAAAACGCTGCCATAGTGATAATCACATTCTTCATGTGATATTTGTGAACAACAACGCAGGGCGTGCTAACAACAGCTAACAATAGCCTGGTAGATCGGCATGTTTTTTTCAGACTTCAACTGGAACGCCAATAAGTCGGAGATGATGTCACTCCCAGTTCTGAGGTTACTGGAACGCAGCATTACGACAGTCGCTGCACGTGCTCATGGGTAGCAGAGTCTTAATGTCACCGCTTATAGATTCTCCTCACAGCACCTTTAAGATGAACATTAATGTAACCTTCACTTTTTGTAACATACACCCAGAGACTGTCTATCATCTGTTTTGGACTTGTGAAAGCACTCAAATCCTATGAAAGGGCGTCTGTTGTTTCATTTTAGACAATAATTACAACAAATTTTTGCTTTGTCTCAAAAAATCTACTCTTTGAACTTACAGCGAATAAAAAGGAACTCTTGAAAATGATTACTATGTTTGCAACCTCATTATACTGTGAGCTAAGTTTTATATGCATAAATGCAAGCTTCTAAAAACCCGACCTGTTTTTTGCACTTTTAAAAAAGAGCTAGAACTTCACTTCAAATGTTGTCTGCCTCTTGCAAATGAAACACTGTTAAAACTGCAAATTTGTGCTCCAAATTATGAAATATTCACTGAACTTGTCTGAGTATAAAACTATAAATGCACATGTATGCACTGTTATTTCTTTGTTACTGAATGATTATTATCAATCTTTGCTAAACCAACATAAATGCCGACCTCTACATATTTCCGTATCTGTTTAAAATACCTGTATTATTTTGTGTTGCGTTGTTGGTAAAATCTGATTTTTCAAATAAAGATGATTATAAAAAAGATATATTAAGTATATCTGTTCTCATATAATGTAATAATTTGTGGTAAAATTTTTGTTAAGAATAATCAGAAGTAAAAAAGTAAACATCCAGTGTCATATGTAGCCAATCAAATCAGCATAATACAAAAGAATTTATTATTTTTTTGCGAAATTATAGCATTTTATGACTTAAGAACATTAAATCAGTCAAGTAGCCCTCCATAATACTCATCTTTAGGGTACCACTCAGGTTAAAAAATGTTGGTGATCCCTGCTTTAGTTTTTCACTGAACATCTATGTGTGGTTTTGTCCTCAGGGTAAATGAATCCACATTTATCTCCTGTTGTGCCGTGCTCCAGCAAAGCATTACATGTTCATATGAGATACCTGCAAACCGCTTTATGACGTACTGTATATTTCCGAGGATGTCTCATTTTGTGACCCTGCTAAATAGTGACTTAAATCTGAATAAGCTGTTAAAATCAGAGAGTGAAGTCAAAGATACTTTTTTTGTAACTTTCAGAAATACCTGTCATATTAAAACAGGAAAATAATTATTCTAGAAAATCAAATTTTTTCGTCATGGCGGATCCAGACGGTGATCCGGCGCACTCACAAAATGTAATCATTTGTTCCTTGTCCCAATCTGGACATTTCCTGAAAATTTCTTCGAAGTTCATCCATAACTTTTTGAGTTATGTTGCTAACAGAGAGAGAAACAAACAAACAAACAAACAAACAAACTAACTAACTAACTAACTAACAAAAAAAAAAAAAACAGATGCTGGCAATAACATAACATCCTGGCGGAGGTAATAATAAAACGTGTTACAAATCAAGGAGTTGTTAACATGGACAGCTATGAGGCTTTAAACAACACTGTGTAAAGGGAAACATTTAAAAAGTTTCTAATGTTGTTGCAAATCATTGTTATTTTAAATAATTTATACACTGTGGGCACAAGATTATGGCTGGTGGCTGTATGCCAGTACTTTTCTGATGGTGTGTCAGATGACACTTTTTGACCTGGGCTCCATTATAAATCTGCATAAATATGTTAGCAACGTCTGGATAAGTTGCTGAAACAGTCCAGGCTCTTTGTCACTTTAACCCGCTTGAAAAACACTGCCAACACCAGAAGTTTGCTTGTCACTTTTGGTAATCTTTGAGGAATGAAAATCACTATTTTCTAAATCAATTTTCTTTACTAGGAAACCCAAATGCACAAATATGTTGAAAATATTTGGACAAGCTGGTTGAACTGGCAAGGAGCTCATTGCAGTGCATCCCCCAGTCTTAAATGTTGCCAACCTATCCATGCAATTAAGGAAATGTGAAGAAACTTGCATGGATTTTTTTTTTCCAAGAGAGAACACTTCTGAATGTTATTAGTAACCAAGTTGCACAAATATCATAGCAGTGCTTGGAAAAGTGGGTAGAATTGGTCTGCTTTTCCAAATGATGCAGAGTAAGGTAGTAAATCTTAATAATTCAAGTGGTCACATTAAGTACAGTACGCTATTCAGAAAAAAATACAAATTTATATTTCTAACAATTCTTCTGCCACCATCTAAATGTTAAAACATGTTGTCAATATTAAGTCAAGTGGATCAATCTGGAAAACCCTTGTCAAGACAGTGAGATACATTTACAAACAAGTGTTAATCAATTAAAGTAAGGATGTGTGTTATTATTGTAACACTATTGGCATCTGCTGATGATTATCAAATTAGCTTGGTAGCTAGAGTTGGGTACATTTACATTTTATTTTTTTAAAGTGTGTATGAATGTACATTGTCCCTCTGTATCAAATAAACTAAATCGAAAGTTGAAATTGAAATCAGCATTGACAGACATGGGCATTTTTGCTTATATTTACTGATAATATTTAGCCACATCAATTGGCTGTAAACATCCTATACAATGGCTGAGCTATTGACAGCCTGGGAAAAAATTATATGGCACCCCCTCCACCACAGATTTACATGTGCTCACAAAAAAAATAAAAAAGCATTGTTTTTACTATTGTCTTTTCCTTATGTGATCACGTCACCAAATTTACATACTTAAAGGTGCTATGAGGAGAATCTATTACCGGCGAAATAAAGTCTCTGCTACCCATGAGCATGCGCGCCGACTGTCGTAATGCTGCGTTCCAGCAACCTCGGAAATGGGAGTGACATCATCTCCGACTTATTGGTGTTCCAGTTGAAGTCAGAAACAAACATTCTGATCTACCAGGCTATTGTTAGCTGTTGTTAGCACGCTCTGCGTTGTTGTATGAAGAATGTGATTATCACTATGACAGCAGTTTTGTAAATAAGTCTAGACTATGTATACAGCTGATCGAGAGCGACACACCCCAGTCAGAAGTGCAAATAAATTGATTATTACAGGAGCTAAGTAACTGTTCACACTGGGAGGATCCATCTTTGATTGTCAACTGTCAACTCGGTGGTGGCGAGGTTTCACCAAATTCCCAGTAGGCAATGTTCCAGCTGCAGTTTCCTTCTCGGAACCCAGAAATTCTTACTTTTGACTACAACTGGAATGCACCAAAGACGTGACCCAAGCCAAAGCATGCGTTTGTTGTGGTAAATGCAACTCGAACCTTCCTCAGAACTCTGCATTGCTTTACAACTTCTTTTTTCAACAACTTACAGGATGCAAAGCGACGAGGTAATGTATCTCTTTCTCGTTACGTAGCGGTAGTTTTTGATGTCTGACAACAAGCAATTTTTGGAAAACTCAGTATCGTAGTTTTGTAGCCGGCTATATCTACTTACAGCCCGGTGCTCTAAGACGTGTCAGAATAATATAAATTTGCTCTAGTTTTAATTGTCTTGTTCCCGAAGTTGAGTATCCAGGCCAGTCCAGCCCTGTCCAACCTGACCAGAAGGCTAAGGAATAGCATTTATAGATAACCTATTTTGATGCTATAAAACTCATCTTAAAGTGTGTATTTCGATCAGGTATATATCTAAAAGTGAGACTTTTTTAAATTATTTAGAAACTCCTCACAGTCTCTTTTAACAAATTACAAATAAATGCAAAAAAGTCTGACTTATTCTGTATTATTTGTAGTAATATTAATCAGGCAGTGCTTTGGATTTGAATCACTGAGCTTTTTCTTTGTAAGAATTAATAATAAGTACAACTTTTAATATAAGGATATTGAAGGTTAATTTTTTCTTGAGTTTGTCATGCCCTCAAGAGGCCACAGTGCCCTTAACACTTGCCTTTTTGCCTAATGGATGAGTTGGCTCTGGGGCAGAATGTAGAAATTTCCTCATCATTTTTGATGTCCACAATTATAAATCAAATGTATCACTATTCGTTGCTTTTCATTTGTTATTTATAAAAGGAACAATGAATGGAATGGGCCGATTTTAATCAAATGGGGGCTTTGTGCTATTGACAACAAATATTGGTATCATTGATAATGAGATTAGAAATATCAGCAAAAATCCCCTATCATACATCCCTACTGTAAAGTTATTGTAGACTTCATGTTTAAAGTTGACCTCTTCTGACTAATCTCGAGACCACTGGTTATTACCGTCATCTGTCCGACACTAAAACTGCCTTTGTTGGGAGGATTCGGTGCGAGTGTGTGTGGACCTACATCTTCTAACACGAACTCCTTCTGTCTGCAAATTCTCCACCGTCTCACTGTGCCGCTCTCCTGCTTACAGTCAACGTGTGTGTGCCTGTAGTGACTCAGCTGTATTGTACTATATCTGTCATCCATCTTTTCATCTGTCACAGGTGTTACCATGGCTACTACAGACTCACTGCTGTCTTTTCTTTGAGAAGGACTCAGGTAAGAGGAGGTGGGCGGGGGTGATTAAGTTCAACATAATGAGGAGATGTTGCTCAGGCTAAGAGGCAGCTTGTTTAATGACTTCAATGGTAGAAAGAAAAAGGAGGGAAAGTGCTGTAGGTATGACAGGGAAAGTGGTGTCACCTTCTTTGTTCTTTACACGTGAATGGCTGCCACTAGCATTTGGCTATCATGACAGTTGTCAGTGTAGTTTAAGCTCAACTCAGGGACATAAAAAAAACACTAAAAATAGCAAAAGTTTTACCCCCAAAGTCAAATAATAGTTAAACTCATGTTCCAAAGACAAGAAAGCCTCAAGCAGACATGCATTTCCAGTAGTTGTCACTTTTTCTGAAAGTGTTCTGCTACTGTAATTTAAGAAGAAAAACACTTCCCTTAAAGTTTAGTTGCAGTTATTTTCGTCAGAATATACAAGTTGAGACAAAGAGACAGCCACAGGAAGTCATGAGGAAATTCTGTTAACAAAATGTATGGATGCCTGTCTTCTGTAAGTCATCTATTCCTTTTAAAATATATTTTACATGCTAATGAGCCACACTGCTATACAGGGTGACAAGTACAATAACTCCATAAGCATGAACGCAGGCCTCACAGCAGAGCAGATGCTTAAATAACTCTTAGTTTTCTTGGCACATTTCAAATCTGATTTGTGTAATTACATCCAGCTGTCTGAAGAATGAAACCAGTGCACCAATTAGCCCCTGAGGCATGAGAAAAGCTGAATATGGATGATTCAGAGGACTGCGATCACTTCATCATGACAGATTTCATGAAAAGGTTGATGAGAGTCAACAATGTGTTGCTGATTAAGATGAAAACTTAGCAAGGTCCTGATCAGCACGGTTTATACAGACAATAAAGATGACGTGTTTTCACCTGTGACGGAGGAATAATACAAAAGGCAAACATAAAATAAGCAGATATGATTCTGTCGGAGACAAAAACGTGGTCTCAAATATTTTACTGTAGGTCTTGGTCAAATATAGGACAGATATATGGTCTTGTGATCTTCAGTATTCGCATGAAAAATCAACAAAATGAAGATGGTTTCAGCACTGAAGTAATAACTTTAAATTTCATTTTTTCATGCTAAAAAGGACCACAAGGAGGAAGGAGGTTACATTTCAGATGCTGTAACAGCCGGAAGCCTATATCACGAAGCGCGGTCAACTTATCCCCGGTAACTCACATCTATCCAGGATTGAGTAACCGCAACAATGGCCATCAGGATAACCGATAGCACGACGCAAGTTATCAACACGGTAACTCAATCCAGGATTGTCTTATCAAGAGCCGTGAATGCGCACGTATAAGGGGAGGGCTCAGAGGCAGCTGACCAATCACAGTCATGAGCAGAGAACACGCTGAGAAGCGCCGGGAATGCACTGACAGAGCTTTATATTTAACATGTGAAGAGCAGCATCTGATAAAGTTAAAATATGAGGATGAAAAAGCCTGTAGGCTATAACGGAGAAAGGAAACACCGTAGCAGCTGTCAATCACAGACAAAGTACGTGGTGGACTGTGAAAATTACTCATCATTGGCTAAATCTGACACTGATCACACTCATGAATCTCATGAAGCAATATACTGTGAAAATGTGTTGTATGTCTGACAATTATCACCCTATTTCCTCAGATGTAATCCCTCCGTAGTGAGGAGGTCGTGGGAGCAGATAAAAAAAAAAAAATACAAAAACATAACTGCGTCTGGTAGGTCGGTCTGTTTCATGTCATATCAGCTGCATTTAAGATTTAAGTCATCGCCTCAATGAAGTCATAAAAACACACCGATCTGAAGTCTGACCCAAATTAACAATTTAAAATCAACAAGAAAAAAAAATCCCCCAAACACATGAATAACGAGCAGGAAGGACATGATGGACATGATATATAATGTGGAATAATGTGCTGTTTCACATAATCACCAAAATAGCTTTTTATCATTTAAAGAACATAGCCCATGTGCGACAGTTTCTCTCTCGAGCCAATGCAGAGACATTAATCCATGCTTTTATCACCTGTAGAATAGATTATTGTAATGCTCTTCTTTCTGGTCTTCCACACAAAAAAATCTACCCTCTTCAGCTCCTGCAGAACTCAGCTGCATGGATGCTGACGGGGACCTGAAAGAGAGCCCATATTACACCGGTTTTAAGGTCTCTGCATTGGCTGCCCGTTTCTTTTAGGATAGATTTTAAGGTTCTTTTACTGGTTTTTAAAGCTCTTAATGGTCTTAGTCCTTCATATTTATCAGATTTGCAGAGACAGGTCTTCAGGAAGTTCTCTGTTAACAGTTCCCAAAGTGAAAACAAAAACTTACGGTGAGGCATTACTGCTGTGAGCAACAGAGCCTACCTGAGACACAAGAGGGTCAGCAGAATGTACCTGAATTACCTTTTAGTGTTTTTTTTTATTCTACAGACCTAGTTATTGCAGATCTTGTCTTATTTTTATCTTTTCTTTTTTATTTTGCTTATTTTATTCTCTAGTTTTCCTGTTTTATTTTTCATTTATTTATTACTATATATATATATGTATATTTTAACTTAATTTCAAGTACTTTTTATTCTTAATTTTTAAAAATCATTTTCTTAAATGATGTTTGATTTTATACTTTTAACCTAACCTCCAGTGTTTTCTCATTTTAAACCTTTAAGATGGTGTTTACAGCGCACGACAGCAGTGTGAGGAATACTGTCTTTTATTTATGATGCTTTTTATCAACACTGTGTATGGATTGCTGTGTGGGTGGGTTCAGTCATGATATCAATGTCAGTGGGATGCTTTTTATCAACACTGTGTATGGATTGCTGTGTGGGTGGGTTCAGGGGTTGGCTGGAGTGGGTTTGGGTTATAATTTCTTCATTTAATTCATTTGTCTGTTTGTAAAGCACTTTGTGCTACATTTTATTTTGTATGAAAAGTGCTATATAAATACATTTTGATTGATTGATTGATAAGAATTACATCCCTTTTATCCCAAGCACTTTATCATGCATTTGAATGAATGTATGAAAAGTGCTATGGAAGTGAAGTTTAAATTGCAGGGCGATGCAAAACGACAGCGGGACAGTTCGTGCACTGCTCCTGCGGGTCACACGGGGAATAAACGGCTCCAATATATCACACAGGTAAAGATGATTCCGGGCTGTGAGAACGGGTACGTCTCATAGTGCGTCGTCAGGGTGATCTCGTGGGTCAAATCGGTATTGTGACACTCCTTCTCATCTTCATGCTCGTCTCAAGAGTTGTGCACCTCCTTCTACCGGGTTCAGGAGAAGAGGGCAGGGCATTGATTTGGAGAAGCTGATTGGTTAGTGCGAGGGTCATCTCGCAGGATCAGATTCAACCTCCAACTTATCCTGCTCCGGAGCAGGATAGCCGTTCAGAGTAAGTCACCATGGTGATCTACTCTGATAAAAAGGAACCGGCTTCGTGCTATCGATAATCAAGAGTTAACCCTGAAGTTATCTCGCTGAGACATTAATCCAGCTTCGTGATATAGGCCTCTGGTTGGATAGGAGAAAAAGGAAGCAACATAAATTAAACTAGATTTAAATGGTTTATGTATGAATTAAAGCAAGGAAATAAATACACAGAATTATGTTGAGAAAAGGACAAAACACAAAAACTAAAAGGCTTTCAAACTAAATTTTAGGCTACAAACTAAAACTAAATAGATCTACCCACAAACAGATACAGAGGCACCTTGTACTGTTGACAAACATTTTTGGTATTGTTATCAGCAATGGTAAGTATGAAAATATGTGCATATTGGATATGTGCAAAAATCCAATTTGCAATTCGGATCAAATAAGTTGCAGGGACTGGCTTGTATTCTGTGTTTAGCTCATTGTTTTAAGTATTTTGGACAGGATTTGTATTTGATATAAAGTAATGTTGATGCAGTAGCTTTTTGATACCTGTGTATTTTATTTTTTTTTAACTGTTAAAGTGTGACCCTCTGGCAGTGAGGATAGTTTTAATTTGGCCCTCTTGTTGACAGAGTTTGCCCATACTAACTTTAAGATTTTGTTTGGAGGACTGAATAGGCATACAGTAAAGTAAAAAAATTGAAATTCTTTTTTCATTCTTTTCTTCAACTTACTAGCTAACATAATACAAATAGATATGTGTGTCATTGACAAGACATCCAGCCTCTATGGAGCAACAACAGACATTTTTAACACCATTTCTACTGTGTATTCATAGGGACTGTATTCTTATATTCTACAAGAACACTGTTGTTAAATCTGTGGATGTTGTATGTGATGCCTGCAGTCTGTTGTCACGTAAATTTACATTAACTGTGAAGTCAGTGAAGCTTTACACAAAAAACATTCATATTGAATTTATAACATAGAAGCCTGCCTTATAGTTCCTATAGGATGAACATTTTAGCCGAGAGTTGCAAGTAAGAAATTCACAAAAACATTAGTTTACATTTGGAGTTTTAGTCCAACATGGTAATTAATTCCAGTGTTCATTTCTTTTTAGATTCTCTCTCAAACAAGTCCTGAGGGAGTTATCTAACATCTCAGCAGCTGCAATAAACACTTTATTTTCTAGCTGGTCACAAACTTTCTCTGCAGTTTGTGATGTGGGGATGGTGCACAGCAGCTACATTCAAATTTGTCTAATGAGGTTGGAATCTACACAGAAAAAAAGCAGGGACCTGGAACCAAAACAGTAGAACTGAAGGTTGAGCGCAGAGAGATATACATTACTTAACTTTCTAAATTTTTTAATTAAGCTGTAGCATTGTCAACATTGTCCCTGTTCCAACTAAGCTTTTATGCAGTTTTACATATGATCTTTAGGCTATTCTGTATCCCCTGAAAGGACAATGAAGGTATTTAGGCCAGCAACATAACCTCCAACAGTGCAGTGAAGATGTTCACTCTTATGAGGTGTGGATAATGTGTGCATAATGCATAAAGGGGAAAGTCGTTAATTACCTAAACTCTGCAGGACACTTCCTTCAACAGAGGTCAAAATACTGTGCAGTATCAGAGGCTAGAGCACCGCAGGGGTCATATTTTGGGACATTATGATTGATCAATGCTGGATATACCTCTATTAATGGGGTGTTTTTTTTTAAGTAAAGGTACACTTATGAATAATTCATAGAGCTATAAATAACACAGATTAGCACCAAAGTGGGAACTCTCATGATACACATAATTTGTTGGTATAATTCACCAACGAACAAACATTTTGAGCTATTTTTACACTAAGCTTCACTTTTCCTGCTCATTGATATTGACGGTACATTTTACAAATCATGCTCCACTCTTGTAAGCTTGTGTCTGCACAGTTTCTGTGTTGTTCAAAATCCAAACACTCCCCATAGATAAGGACTAGGAATCACAATCTGAATTTAACATTTATCTGAACTATTTTCAGAAAGACATGTATTTGTCGTGATGCCAGAAAATCAAACTTCTATTTGCTAATCAAAACCAAAGACCACTGATACCTATTTGATACCATAGCAACAAGAACAGAAGCCCGAGAGACAAACCAAAGTGCATTTATTGATTCTTATGTGCAAAACTCGCAGATAAACTCCTACACTCTGTCTACACTGTACAGAATCCTCAGCTACATTTCCATAAAATTGAGGCTGGCAAAATATATATCCTGCAGAAGAATGTTTTGTAAAATGTTGAATTCTCCATGATCTTAAAGGTCCCAGGTCCTGGTGTGTTTGACCATTTACATCATGTCTTTGAGGGTCTAAAGGTGCATTCTCTCCAAATGAGATTTTCTGACCAAGACTGCGTTGCAAACCCGAGTCCTGTCGCCTTTACTCAGCTCATTGTGACGTCGTCGCCATTGCTCAGTGATGTCACTCCCGCTTGAATTTCACCCCCCCCATCATATCATATCCCATAATAGGACATATTAGCTGACATTGTTCCAACTGTATCCTTTTCACTCATCTACTAAACACAAACACTGCAGCTGGCCCTGCTCTCTGCGGTCTGTTTAGGTGGAACTAATGTCCTCTCTAACTAATGTTTCCAACACGGACGTTGGATTGCTACTCTGTGAACTGTGATAAAAACAATCTGTCACAGGTGTCAATAACGCACCCACACAATGCTGATTGGCTCTCCATATTTCAACTTTGCTGATGAAGCACAGCGACCTGGTCCACGTCCAAAGTGACCCCAAGTTCTCATCTGCAGCAACAGGGGTGCCGCCCTTATTTCTCCAAAGTTGCAACCAAGTTGCCCAGAACACATCCGTTGCATCGCGTGAGATCTGGTCGCGTGTGGTCGTGTTTGATCGTGGCTGTACACTGGATCTTCTCGGAGAGTTGTAGCTGAGGTCGCCATAGTTGCATTCGGCATAAATGCGCCTTAATAGGCAGGATTTGATTTAAGTTGCATGGAAAAATTTCATCTCTGTAGAAGATCAGATGTAGCTCTATTTCCCTCCCCTTTGGAAATGCTCTGATCTGAGGCTCTGCCTGTCCAAGTAGCATCTGATGGGAGGGAGAGGAAGGGTTACAGACTGCAGAGCAGACTTTAAAAACAGCCACACTGTCTGCCTTATGCTGCGTTCACACCGCAAGTGACCCAGCTACCAAGATCGCGTCGCCCACTAGCGTAGCGTTGCACGTCCATAAATACCTCATTTTGGTCCCCTTTGCTGTCGGTCGTTTCTCGGTGATGTCACGTCCGCTTGAGTTTCACCGTGATCATATCATATATCATATAATAGGATGTATAAGCGGACATTATTCCAGCTGTATCCTTTTCATTCACTTATCAACCACAAAACACTGCAGCTGATGCCCTGCAGCAGCAGCATCTGTGAGTTTCCCGCGGTCGGTCGAGGTGGAACTAATGTCCTTACTGACTAATGTTTCCCACACGGACATGGATTGTTACTCTGTAGTCCGGATGAATAACTGTCTGTGGCACTGCCCGCCACCACACACACACCGATTGATCAACTTTTTACTTTTCATCGCACGCATGACTACACCTTTAATAGGCAGGATTTGATTTAAGTTGCATGGAAAAATTTCATCTCTGTAGAAGATCAGATGTAGCTCTATTTCCCTCCCCTTTGGAAATGCTCTGATCTGAGGCTCTGCCTGTCCAAGTAACATCTGATGGGAGGGAGAGGAAGGGTTACAGACTGAAGAGCAGACTTTAAAAACAGCCAAACTGTCTGCCTTATGCTGCGTTCACACCGCAGCGCAAGCGACCTAGCTACCAAAATTGCGTCGCCCACAGATGTATCGTCGCGCGTCCATAAATACCTCATTTTGGTCCCCGTTGCTGTCGGTCGTTGCTCGGTGATGTCACATCCACTTGAGTTTCACCGCGATCATATCATATATCATATAATAGGATGTATTAGCGGACATTATTCCAGCTGTATCCTTTTCATTCACTTATCAACCACAAAACACTGCAGCTGATGCCCTGCAGCAGCATCATCTGTGAGTTTCCCGCGGTCTGTCTAGGTGGAACTAATGTCCTTACTGACTAATGTTTCCCATACGGACATAAATTGTTCCTCTATAGTCCGGATGAATAACCGTCTGTCTAGGGTACGTCACATGTGCACACACCGCTGATTGATCAACTTTTTTTATACTTGGACATTGCGCGACAAGCTATGTGGTAGTGTGAAAAGCAGCTGTCGCATCGCAGGAGGGTTAGCCCCGCCCCATCGCGGCTGTACATTGACTTTGCATGGAGAGTGATCGCCGAGGTAGTAAAAGTAGTGTCCGGTGTGAGCGCAGCTTTAGACAAACAGAAAACACACCTGCAGGTGAAGGCTGTGTAGCTATTCCATGATAATAAACCCCAGGAAGTGAAAAGACAGTGTGTTTTAATTGACATTTCTCTCCATGAATTAAGAGTTTAATAGAAGAGTTCATGTGTTTCTGCTCCTCAAGCTGCTTCTAAAAACAGTAAAGCAAAGAAAACTGAAATTGCAGGACATGAGACTTTTAATGTTTCGTAGTATTTAAAAGTACAGAAACTAATTAATGTTTGACAATGCTGTCAACCAAAAGGGAGAAAGCACAAGGGGTGGAAATCCAGAAACATTTCCAGTTGAACACAGATTACAAATAACTAAAGGGAAAAATTTTTTTTTTTGCCAAGCAGTCCTTATTATTGCCGCCCACTATGTTATGGATCGAGGTCATACTCTCATCAGAGCACTCAGCTTAACAGAGGAGTCAAAGTCGTGATCGTGGCAAACAGGAGAAAGAAACCGTCACACATTATGTTGCTAACTGCAAAATATCCACCAACAGTGTGATTTCAACCAAGGGTAGCAACAATAGAGACTGGCTGAAGCATTTGTCCACACAGAACAGCATGAAAAATAAGAAGTGTCATGTGTTTCAGGTTGTTTGCACAAAAACTGTAGAGACCTGCTTTTATCTACACAGAAAATCCAGAAATCCCATGTCTGTGATCTATAGGGAAATCAAATATGAATATGATTTATAGAAAGAAAAGACAAGGGAATCGTTATCAGTAAAATCCTAGCAATTCCCAGCCCTAAATGCACTCTGTAAGTGGCAGAAATTACTTGTTAACATTTGTAAAATCAAAATTACATTTAAAAATACTTCAGTAATCTAAGGAAAACATCCTGTAAAATAAAGTAATTCATTGTTGATCCCTGGAGCGGACATTACAGTGTTACAGCAGCACAGATCGAAGAGCATCCAGGGAGATACTGGCATAGAATTAAAGTGTTACATTTATTAAAGTGACATATTGTGCAAACAAATGTGCAGTTAAACAAAAAGGATACATTGTGCAGTAAATAACAAGTAAAAAAACAAAAAAAACTTGTGTCTGTTGTGAGGTTTTGTAAAGTGTGAGCAAATAATTAAATAATTAGGACAACAGCAAAACCACACATTCGGCTGTAAATGTAAATTAATTTATATTTTAAAGTATCTAACCCATTATTGAGAAGGAGTAATATTGTAAAAAGACCCAGTGATGTTTTCTCATGTATTTCCCACAATGCCTTCTTAAAAAAGCCTATTTGAAACTAATTGTTGCATAAATGTATTTATGGCAGTCTGAAAAGTCTTTTCAAGTCTTACAAAAGGGCTGACAGCGAAATTTCAGCCCAAGCACAATCCAAAGATTATCTGAGAGTTAATCATGTGTTGGTGCTCCTGTGATTTCAGCGGCTTTGTCAGCACAAAGGCTGCAGATGAAGTGAACGTGAGAACATGAAAGTTTGCTCGCTGTTTGATGAGCATAACCTAAAGAACTGCTCAATTTGTCTCTCTATCTGTATCAAGTGAATGCAGAACCTGCTCTTGATCACACCTTACTCATCACTTTCTCAAGGTTGACGCAGGATGTTAACGACTGTGTGGACTGAAGTGTTTTAAGGGGAATAAAACGAAACAAGCCACATACAGAAGCACTGATGCTGTTTTTGAGCTTGAAGCTTTAAAAAGTGACATGATGATGTTCGTAATAATGCAGTTTCTGTTATTTTAATCCCCACTCTGTGTGAGTCCTACATTTTTCATAAAGGACGTTAAAACACACTTTCAACACCAGGTGGGGCTGTTTACTTGGCAACATATCCGAAGGCTATAACCCAGTGCCTTTAAAGCTGTCTCACACCATGTCCACAACTGGCTGTGAGTTTGTAGAATTGAAACTTTAACTCAGATGGCATCTTCTGAATTTTATTTAGAATTTTATTTGAGTTTAATTCGACTTAAAGGTAGTTGCTATGGACCAAAAACTCTAAAAGGTAAAGGAGGATACACAATCTAGAATATATATGAAAACAAAGTCTGTTTGAAGTCAAATCCTCATTGGCCAGTCAGCCAACTGCACAATGTTAACATGCATGTGAAAATAACACCGGGAAAAATAGAGAAAGGCTATAATCAAATAAAATAATGTTTATCCATTTTAACTTATAATATTATATCTTAAAAATGTACTAACTAGAAAACCACTCAGAGAGCGCAGACCTCCGTCAGTGCCACAGTCCTCCCCCATATTGTGATTTTCACCATAAATATTATTCCTACGTTTAATTAATCTAAATATTTAGATTCCTTGACCATGAAAACATACCATTAGCAATTGGATTCATCATGAAATCTATTTTAGTTCAGTAGTTATTCATGAAAATCGCACTTTTCGCCATGGTGGATCCAGATGGTGATCCAGATCACCTCCAAAATCTTATAATTTGTTCCTTGTCCCAATCCAGACATTTCCTGAAAATTTCATTTAAATTCGTCTATAATTTTTAAGTTATCTTGCTAACATAGAAACAACAAAATAACAAACTAACTAACTAACTAACTAACTAACAAAAAAGCAGATGCTGCCAATAACATAACCTCCTGGTGGAGGTAATCAGCAAAAGGTCAGTTTAAATCAAAGAACACTTCAGACATACACAAAAGGCAAAATGAAATTGAGACAGTTTAACTAAGCATGAAAGAAAACCGGCTCTTGTATTATCCAGCCCCAGCTTGGCTCTGTTGTTGGAGCAGACAAACCATAACAAGTACTCACAATGCTGTTTGCAGGTTTGTAATCCTTGCATTACTTTGTGCAGGGCATCGCCCACTTTTTCTTTCTTTAGTTTTGAATAATGGCTAAGGCCAAAGCATAACTTTGGGGAAAAAGCAAAAGTGAACAAGCAAAGCAAAATAAAATATTTTAAAACAAGATATATATATGTAAAAGAAAAACTACATTACTGAGTCATTAAAGTGTCCTTTTATGGAGAAAGTGCCTCTGTATATCTGCAGTGCTTCGTCTTCATTTAAATCAAAGCCATCGCTCATATTGTTAAATCCAAGGCTTTTTAACATTCATTGGCAAACTCAGTCAGAGCAAAGCGTGACATTCAGAGAAAGCAGCTCACTGAAAACATTAAAATCTAACTCTGTACCCTTTGACGTTTGGTAGGAGTTGAAAAACAATACATACATATGTATGTATTTGTACCAGACATTACAGTTAGTCCTACTGTAACCCTAATTAAAGATAAGCACCACTGTGAATGGATGGATGACTTACTGTATACTGACAAGCTCGAGTCTATTTACCATTTTAAGTCACTGAAGTTGTCACAGCAGGCTGTAAAAAGTTTTGTGACAGTTTTAGTGATTTCCTCTTGAAGTTGTTTTCTGATGCTGATCTGTGATGAACTTAAAGAACATTCAAAGTGAAGCTGAGGCAGATCTGAAGTCTCCTGTTGAACAGTGACTTTCTGACTTATATAAGCAGCAGCCAAGCCCTGAAATGATCATGTACCGTGCAATGGGAAAGAAACCGTTTTTTCAATTCCATCTGATACTTTTGCTTTAATTTTCTTTAATACTAATACTAGGATACCAGTGATCTCATAAAATGTCTTTGTCGTGGTTTTGAGTGCACAGTTTTGTCAATGGGGAGAATACCCCAACGTCCAACTCCACATCTCATACAATCATGCTTTGTGGTCATTCAGACTCAAGTTAGGGGAGAAGCTCAATTGTGTGTGCTCCTGTGAGTGCTGCTAGGTGGCTACGGCTAATGTCTGACTGGTCGTATGGAGGGCAGTACCTCCAGCACCAGAGGCTGTAGCTTTGTTTATAACAAGGACAATTAGGACTTTTGGACAAGGCTCTTCCCAGGACTCAAAAGTTTCTGCTGTCCTAGGTTGGATTTTCACCAAAGACTAAAAAACACTTAAGTTCAGTAAGTAATACTTTTTAAAGTAAGTCAACCAGTGAAAAGACTCACCTATGCTCCATTAATCAGAAATGTTCTGTGCCAAAAAACTCCATATTTTACATTTAATGTTGGAGGGTTGGACTGAGGGATGTTCCGAGACCACATGTATTTTTTGTTGGTCGCACAGAAATTCTGTTGTACTATCCAACTAGCCGTAATGTAAGAAAACACTCAAAAACAACAAAAAATGAGCTACCTTCTTCAAAAACTGTCAGCTGGTAATTATGGATTGCTTTGCTGATCCTGGCAAACATTGGCAACACAAGACAGTGTTAGATTTGGTTTGGTATGGCTCTGGATACTTGGCAGATTGACCAGACAAAGCTTTGCTAAAGTGTTATCTCTATCCTCTGGATAAATGTTGGCCTAAATGTGCTGTTTGATGGTTTACCTTCAGAAGTTGAATGAAATGGGAGAGAGCACTAAGGAGAGCTGGAGACAGTCTACATCCACAGCCATGGCCCGTGGAGGCTGCATGAATTTATGCTTGGGTGTAAAATTGTGTGTCAGGATTGAAACTATCTAAATTTGATCACCTAGCCAATGCTACTTGTGCCAAAAAATATAGTAATAATATTCAACTGTTTAATTCAGCTGGCCTGATTGTGTCATTGCAGATCATATCCACATGTCTGACCCTCCCTAAACATCACAATGACAAATTCTTTGTTGTGTCTCATGATCTATCCCTCCACTTAGGGATGTAACGATATGAAAATTTTGTATAATGGTTATTGTGATCAAAATTATCACGGTTATCATTATTATCGCGGTATTGTTGCAGTTACACAGAACTGAAATCATTTAACCCCTGTAATATTATAATCTTAAGACTTCTTTTTGTCTTTTTTGTCAATAAATGCCCTTTGAGTACATTTTTTACCCTTCTTCATGAGAAATATAAGTAAACATGTCTAACAAGTATTTTTCATTGTTATGTAAGAAATGCTTAAACTGTCTGTAGTTACAAGAAAAGAAAAAAGCAGATATGAACTTTAAACAGGATTCTCTTTATAAACAATTGTAGATGAACATGTTCAAAGTTTTGAGACATCCAAAAATAAATGTAACCTTTTTTGCATACACTCACACATTTTAGTTTGCCTACAGCACTTGTGTTACAGCTCGTTATATTTTTTACTTTTCATTTATTTATTTTTTGTTTTACTGACTATAGTCCCTAATGCAATTAGCCCCCTTTCTTCTGATCTCCCCTCTCCCTGACAGATCTCCTCGACATCTCCTTTAATATTTGCAAATTACGAGTAATTAAATCCATAAAACACAGACTTTGACGGAAAAAGACGATCTACTATGAAATACGGCAAATACGCGGCAAAAGAACGGCAAGAACGCATTCCAAAATTATCCTAGTGCTGTTAATTACAAGATTAATACATTATTTAGACAGAAAATACTGGTAACCACTTGTTATTTACTCAGGTATGGCTCACTGAATCTGAATCTGAATGTAGCTTTCACTCTCAGACTGAGAGGCAAAACAATGGTGCGCGCCTCGCATCAGGCTGCTTAACCGAGGACAGATACATAGTTCAGGCTTTTCCAGTCAAAGAGCAGCATCACCGTGTGTTACTGAGGCAGTGTGCTGATCAAACACGGTATAATGGTAATTTTAATAGGACACCGTAATGATTGCCGTGGAAAATTTTACCGCGGTTTACCTCTTTACCAGTAACTGTTACATCCCTACCTCCCTACCATGTCAGAATTTTTCATGTATCTTTCGTCCAGTCTGGCCCCCTGACCTGACCTTAACATTGTATATCCCAAAGCTAAACAATAAATCAATGACTTTAATTATGTCACATAGATATAGTTCAGTTCCTAAAAACACTTTTTTTGCCCTTCGGGAGGACTTAGCAAAGGTAGCATAGTTAACACTTAAAATATTCAGCCTGTCTCACAGGACAAATTTCTCTTAATGACGTCACATTGTCCCCTCATAACTGAGGGATAGCAACCCAACAGTATTCGTAAATCTCAACCTCAATGCAGAATCAAAGAAAGCCATGGGCTTGTTTCTACCCCCTGAAAAGAGACATTCAAGTGGACTCACTCTGTTTCTTTCAGCTGATTGATAACATTTCAGAACAAAGTCACAAGTCACCAGTGGACCCAGTAACTAATTAAACCGCTACATCTTCCCAAAGAAAAAGGCATCAGAAACAGCATTTAGAAAATGCTTATTGTGTTTGTTTTACTCATCGATAAGTCTAATTATTGCAATGATTACTGATTGGTGTTTTATTAGTTTTTCTCTCTGATTTGAATCCTTCAGTTACACAGATTGTGCTGGGTCAAATACACACTGCCCGGCCAAAAAAAAAGTTGCCACCAAAAAACAACATCACACACTCCAATATTTTGTTGGACCGCCTTTAGCCTTGATTACAGCACACATTCTCTGTTGGATTTTTTCGATAAGCTTCTGCAATGTCACAAGATTTGTCACAGATCATAGCATTGCCACCACAGGCTTGTGCAGTACACACTAGGCATGATGGGTGCATCACTTCACCTGCCTCTCTTCTTACCCTGATGCGCCCATCACTCTGGAACAGGGTCAATCTGGACTCATCAGACCACATGACCTTCTTCCAGTCCTACAGAGTCCAGTCTTTATGCTCTATAGCAAACTGAAGCCTATTTTTCTGGTTAGCCTTACTGATTAGTGGTTTTCTTACGGCTACACAGCTGTTCACCTCCAGTCCGTTGAGTTTCCTTCACATTGTGCGTGTAAAAATGCTCTTGCTTTCACTTTTAAACATGTGCCTGAGTTTCTATTGCTGTTTTTCTTCATTTTGAAATGGCCATATGTTTAAATGATCGCCAATCACAATCATTCGGGATTTTTTTAGACCACATTTCTTCCTTGAATATGATGGTTCCCCACTATCCTTCCAGTTTATAGTAATAGAAACCAATTTTAATAGTTTCTGCAATCTCCTTAGATTTTTTTTCTGCTTGATGAATGCCAATGATTTGACCATTATTATTAAAACTTCTCCAAAACAACAGCATGTGTCTTTCTACATGGTTGCTCAAGAAATGAGAAGCTACTCATTGCATCAGCAGGGGTTCAATCACTTATTTTCAGCTGAATGATAATCATCCATGCAGTAATTCTCCAATAGCAGGCTTGTACCCATTTGCTTAGTGAAATCCAGGTGGTGATTTTTTTTGGCAAGGCAGTGTAGTTACACCTTCAGCTAGAGCATAGGCAGAAGAGTGCATGAGCACAAGGCTTTAACACAACGTCATCTTAAGTTGTACTTTTTCATTCACGACAGTGGTAACAGGGACAGAGGGTGAGTTTAACATCCGTGCAGTTGGGTTTCATAGACTAATGTGAGTATCTAGTCATCCTTTCAAAATAAAACACCTTTTGGTCACTGGTATTCAGTAAAGGGTAATGAGATGAATCATGTTCATTTCTCTATGGTTCGACAACAGTGTGGGTCCTGATGGTTGGGGACCCCTATCTTAAGGGACGTACATTGAGAGCCTTCATGTAAAGAGGTTATATTTGGCCTTAAGTCTGGTTTTTTTAATTTCAATGATTGGTAGAGAATTTTTATAGCTGCTATTGTTCAGAAAACTTTCTGGTTTTAAAATCCTGAATACCCTTTGTCCAGCTGTATTCTCATTCTGTCTGAGGCACTCTTTCAGAGCTCTTGTCCCTTATCGGCTTCCCTCGACTCTAATTGGTTGATTCGTCAACTCCGTGGCTATTAGTCTGCATTGCTTAAAACGCCATATTTTTGATGACTGTAGCATTTTTATGGTCTCTACTCTGGTCAGTCTGGTATACAAAAGTAGAATATGATACTATTAGTAGGGCTGGGTTGAAAAAATTGATTTAATCGATTTTCCTTTAACTGGTTCATAATCGATCCATAAAATCCAAAGATCGATCTTTTAACTAGGGTATTTTTTTCTTCTTTTGATGTGCAGAGAAGCATCCTGTGGTATCAACCCTGCTCGTCTCGTGTGATCAGTGTTTAGCGTTGCTTTCTACTGAACAAGATCTCATGAGATGTTACTGCAAACCAACATGGTGGAAGCACTATATGGGCACCACTGACAAGTTTAAAAGCTGATGTTTGGATGTACAGTATTTTAGATTTAACAAGTACAAAGGAAAATACGAGTTGGATAAAAAAACAAGTAATATGCAGAATATGCATTAATGCATATCATTAAAATATGATTAATGTAACTGCTTTGGGTTTAGTTCTTCATGTTAAAACCATTTTTAATGATGTACCAGGTCAAAAGGTCACTTTTTAAATTTGCAGCACTAGTTTAACTAAGATATCACAGACAGAATAAATATTGAATTGAATTATGAATCAAATCGATTTGAGACTTTGCAATATCGAATCGAATCGATTCAGAAAATCCAGCCCTAACTATTAGGTCTAGGGATGGACCCAACAGTGTCACACCCAACTGAGAAATGATAACATCTCGCTTAATGAATTAATATTATTTTTCTTGCTTTCAAATAACTATTGTATCACTTCCTTCTACAGTATTTGGCTCTGCATGCCTTGTAAATCATCAGAAGCTGTTAAAGGCAACTACTGGTGCTGTAAAAGTCTCCAACCTTAGACTTTATTTTGTCTTGGTTTTACATGTCTTCATGAGCTGGAGACATGTAAAACACTAAAGGGTTTGTAAAACTTAATGAATTTACACACAGACTTCCTCCATAGGCCTTCAAGGACAATGCAGGAAGCTGGTAGAGAGGCAGCTATGACAAACTACCAGTTCTGTAAGTTTTACATCTGCATGTTTAAGTGACTTGGGAAACTTTTAGTAGTTTGCTTGAAATTCCAGCAGAGATACTCACCTACTCATCTTATTCATTCATGACAGTACTGTCTGCACACCTAAACTCCCAAAAGACGAAAATACAGAGCGTCACAACTTTGTCAGGGTGAATTAAGAGCTGGTAAGAGAACATTGTGGGTAGACTCTGCCTCCTTTATTTACGTACCTGCAGTGAAGTTAAGCGACAAAGCAGAGAAAAATTACTCATCTGATAACTTTGTGCTCATATTTGCACAAGGTTTCATATCTTTGTGTTGGCTGTGGTCTTATTCAAGCACTCCTTTTGTCATCTGCACCCAGCGTTTGGTGATATGTCTTATTCATCGGGTGGAGGAGTTCTCATATTTCTCTTGAGTAGCACCTCTACTCCCTCTGAATACAAATAAGTCCTTACATTAGGCCTAAATCAATATGATCCTTTCTTCAAATCTGTATTCATTCCTCCCTCAGATTGTCTCTCAACCTTAGAAGCTCTGCTGTGCCGTAGGACAGAGGAGAGGCTGGTGAAGGAGGGAGGACGTGAGGGGAATGTGAGGGCGGACGGACTCGAAGATCAAGTGTTCTGGTATTCTGTTGGAGAAATTTTGCGGTTCAACTTTGGATGGGAGGTGGTTTGGGGACTTTGAAGGCAGATGTGTTCAGAGTCCTGTGATTTAATAAGCTTGGGTCGAAGGGGTAGGAAGGACTCAGTTTTGGCGTGTCACTGAGAATTTTTGAACTTTCTTGATGGATCAGGTGTCATTTCAAACACCCGCACATGGCTTGAGAAACGTGCCTGATCCGGGTGACGTCAGCGGGGTCCCGACAAGACCAGGAAACAACACCCTCCTTTTTTTGATTTGGAGGAGTGATGTCATTGATGAGGGAGCGTGAGGTTGGCTGAGGCTTCATCGAGCTTGACGTTTTATCACCAAGAGGCACCAGACGTATGACCACAGATCTTTGCAGGGACACAGAGCTGAGAAAAGTGGGCGCCAAATGACACGGGAGCTCATTTTTGATTGGTCATAAAATCCATGAAAGGGAGACGGAGTGCGAGGAAGGGACACGCAGAGATGCAGATATAAACCCAGAGGGGAAAGAGGGATGGCATGAGCGTGCATGCTGATGGGGATAGGCAGCGCGCGTGGATCCACAGAGCTGCAGAATCCTGAATCCAGCAGATGGAGACTCCGCGTCCTTGTTTTGCGCCAATCCGTGGGAGCAACATGCAGCTCGCGCCGCTGCCTCGCACTGCTGCAGTGGAGGAGTAAATGCGGAGCCCGACACTGCTCCAGGTGATCCACAGCAGCCCAGCCCGGCAGACTGCTCCCTCCTCAGCCTCCCCTCTCCTCCTCCTTCTCCTCCTCTTCCTCCTTCTCCTCCTCCTCTCCCTCCTCCACCACCTCCTCCTCCTCCTCGTTCTCCTCTGTCAGTGCTCCATTTCCACAGAGGGCTTTGAAAAAAAATACCAAGAAAGGAGCAGAAAAACAGAGGAGCAAATCCGGCTTCCCCCCTCACACCTCTGCATGACTGTGAAGACGTACCACATATGTGCTCAAATGTCTCCGGAACATAGACTCGCTGCAAGGTAAGAAGACTTGGACCTCTCCAAAAAAAAAAAAAAAAAGGCAATTTTCTCGCTTTTTGCATGGGACATCTGTGTTGGTCGAGCATTTTGTGTGTGGGTGAATTTAACAGGTAGATTAGAAGTTGTTACTGCAGACTGGATGATTGGTATTCCTTGTAATGAAAGGAAAATGGGAAAGCTCTCAGTGACAGATCTTCAAACATGCCATGAAAAAGGAGAAGGGAAGCTTCTGATCCCTCCAAATCACAGCGATCAGTGCAGGTGTGTGTGTGTGCTCACATATGTGTGTAACAGCATCCAGCAGGGTGGGAGGGATTGCTCCTAAACCGGGCTTCATGATGGGCAACAAGGGGATTTTCATCTCGACTATGTGGCCAAACTGCTCTCCATTGATCTCCTTATGGCCTGCTAACGTCGCCACAATCTCCATCTCCAAATAACTGATTAACCGTGTTATTCAATCGCACCAACTGTGAGTGATTATGTAATAATTTTAATTGATTGTGGTTGGCTGCAGTGAGACAAAACCCCCCCTCTTTTATTGGTTTCCCTTCATGGATTTTGTGTCTGAGAATTTAAGATGAGAAGAGGAAACAAAAGGGGAGATAAGGATAATGGTAGATGAGGACAGGAGCATGGGAGGGGGCGTCAGGGGAGGGAGGGATGGAGGAAGAGGGTGGGTGGGTGATACTGTGGGATAACTTACAGTGGTTTCTGAAACGTGATGGCCAACAGCTGAGAGCTGTGATCCACTCAAATCCTGCAATCTGTAAATCACATGGTGAGTTCTGAGGACTTGAACCACGAGCATGTAAGTGACCCTGTCAGGGTTTATCAGTTCGACCACAAACATACTCTTACACAGTTTTTAGACTCCACAGAAAGGGACAAATACTATCTGGAGCTGCAGTAAAATCCAAATCCTGCATTCTGCTGTTTGACAGGAGCTTTGGGGCTTTTTTCATACATATGTGTTTGTGAGTGTGTGTGAGGGAGTTGAAAGCTTTGATAGTGTCTTGCAGTTTTTTGCTGCTTCTCTGCTGTTGGTAACACAAATTGGGCAGTTTTGGATCAGTGGTAAAGTTGTCTGTTTCTTAACCAGATGGTTTAGGGCAGGGGTATCCAACTTTTCAACAATGAGGGAAAAGTGAGGATGGATAGGCCACACTGATACATCCCACCTTCAAAGTAATGAAGTTAGTAAAACCAATCTAATGTAGAAGCCGCCAACATCTCAGCTCTTTATTGTGGCTTGGTGATGCAAATCCCCAAACACTGAAAAAATGCAGGCAACCAGTTCGATTTTCAGAGGGCATGTTCGAACTAGCTACCTCTGGATCTGTTCCCGATTATGTGGAGAATTATGCTCTCTGCGGTAGAAAGGGGAGGCACTGGATCATTTTCACATTCATCCACAAAACAAGAGCAAACTGCACAAAGCTGATTTTCTTTGTTGGAGAGTTGGTGCTTCAGGAATATTGGGCGATATGTTTTTCTATTTGGATTTTGAGATGGAACACAAAGCAGAGCAAATGATCACAAATATGCTGCTTTGCTATCATGCTTTATTAGTCTTCATTCATCAGGGCAATCAGGTTTTGTTATAACTTGGTAGTTAACTGGCTCACCAGTTGCGTTGTCCCTGTTTTAGCCTTGTAATGTAACTAAGAAGTTAAAAAGATGGGTAATACTTCATTTTACTGTTGGAATTAACCAAGGGCCAATAAAAAAACTAACCACGGGCTACAGCTTGCCTCTTGGCCATAGTATTGACACCCCTGGTTTAGGGTTTGATTTTCTACTCTTGTAGCAGTATTCCGCACTCGCTAATGATGTACTTCGGGAGGTTGGAGAAGCCCATCCGCGCACGTCTATCATTCAGCATTACACACAATTATTTCTCAAGGTTTTGCTTGATAAAGTTCTGTGTTGCAACCGTCATCTTAAAGACAAAGAGTACAAAACGATAAACACAGCAAAAACCTGCAGAAATGTCTGAAGAAAACTACATATGGGGCTTGATTTTCAACATGACAGATCTCTATTCAATCTGTGCATTTATGAGAGATACACAGATATAGGTGTTTCTCTCATGCACGTCGGTTGTGATCAAATTCTTCTTTTAAAAATGTCTGTAACATAAACTTGAGTGTAAGGCTGGGTGTTATGGTCTTAAAATCCCTGATTTTTTCCCCACTCATACTGATCTTAATTGACTTTTTTTCTCTATCAAAGAAAAAAACTACAGTATCTCAAAATTACATAAATTATTGCCTTAATGATGTAAAAATACGTCACAGAAGTGAACTGAAAATCCCCTTTTGGATTGAAGCACATGCTGTTATTTTGTTATAAAGGTATAATATGTAGTTTGGATGTAGGCAGGTCAACCATAGCACTGAAATTTTGACAATTTTTACAAATCATTACCATGAAACCCTCTCATCTTTATTTGGTCTAATTAATAACAAGAAAAAATACCCAAGCCCAATGATGTGCACAACACTGCATGGCTTCGACCTTGGGTAAGACACTTAGGTTAGCCATTTAATTGTGTACAAGGGTATCAATGCTAATGTAGATTCTATAAAGAACTCTGTGCCATCAGTGTGTAAATGACTGAATGGGTAATTGTGACTAAGCAATGAAAAAGGGCTTTGTGTAGTCAGATTAATAAAAAGAGGCTCAACTCAATCCACCTTATTTAATGTGTTGGCTATAAACTGAGAGTAACTGATTGAAAGCATTCCAATGTTGTGTTGCATCGCGCGGTGTCACAAAAGCAGGCGACAACCAAGCACAACAGACAGTCTCCCAAAAAGCAAACAAACAAATAAACAAAAAACTTCTGTGCAAAAAAACTGCAGTTCCTGAAATGTCCACATGAGGGCTGGCTGCAGATCTGTGAAAGTCGTGTATGTACCCCATGCTAAAAAGTACATTTTTGCATGAGAAATAAACATGTTTATAGCGTAGCACAATTTGGTATTTTGGTCAAAATGTTTAACGATGTCAAGGGCACACATTTTACAGGGAGTGAATGTACTAAATGTACTATTCCCTTTTGTCTAATAGAAAATGTGAGGTATGCATTGCAGGAGGCATAGCTGATATAGTTGTAAGTTTTGTGTTTTCATGATAGAAAAAAGTTCATATTGGACAGTATTTACAATAGTAGGTCCTAAAGATTTTGCCCCCACAGGTCCCTTCATCAATCAAAAATTTGATTAAACTCAGACTTTGCATAATATTTTCTACAATCCATGTTTTTTCTACAAAAACATGACCTCTGCTATACTAGACATTTATGCTAATGGACTTCACCATTAAAGCCTGTAAAGTGTCCAATGTGCTCAGGACAACTAGTCCAGTTTGGGTCTAGTGAAAATATGTACCACTCGGAGTAAATTCATCTCCAACCCCATTATCTAGGCACAGGCTGAATCTGAGAAATGGTACTTTGTTCCATTTAAGCCTGATGAATATGTCTGCATGCATTTTAAAATTCCACTTTGACTCGGAGTTATTTAACTATTTCACTTTTTCTGGCTGCTTGTAAATGTATTGAGTCATTCATGGATCAGGAAGCAGTGCAAGTCTCCTCTTTGACTGCTCTGTGATTTAAATCCGAAAACTGACAGACTCTTTATCACCACTGCATTTATTCTTGTGTCTTGACATATGCAAGCACCCACACAATTTCTATGTACAGCGCTTACTCTCCCAACGATGGTTACATCCTAAAATACTGCACACACAGTGAGAAGAGAGCCCACCTTTATTCTTGCCTCCATATTTGGACAGCTGTGTGGACTGAACCAGGTTGCTTTCATGTGCAGCAAAGGTGTCCACAGATGTGCTCGTTTGTCATGTACGGCATTAGGATGCATGGGAGAATCTCAGAGGAGCAGAGTCTTAGCTCCTCACAGCTCCCAGGCGGTTTCATACTGCTCTGATTCTCCAGCAGATACACTGGCATCCTGAACGCCTCATTTCATTGCTTCCTCTGCAAAAAGGCTTGCAGCTCAAAAAGAGAAAGAATGATAGTGGTGAGCGCAGCCAGGAGCTCCTGGAGGATACCTATTTTATCACAAACAACAACAAAAAAAAATAAAATGCTGGGCAACCTGGACAACATCTTGACAGATGCTGCAGGTGGCTCACTGATATGGTGGCAAATAAAAAGTTAAATGTTTGGAAAACAAACCTGTTTGCTGAGAGATAGATACTTCTCCATCTTCCCCTGTTTGCAGTGCCAGTAGCTGCCTCAAATGCCCCAACCTATCAGTGTGACATCCTACCACTGTTTTATTAGCTGTTTAAGCCCGCTGCCCCTGATGTCTAGCCAAGTGCAAAGTATGGACAACTGAGAATGCAAAACTGAAAGCACACTGGGCCCACGTGGACAGTTATGCCTTAAAGAGGCAGGAGCCTCTAAAAGAGCTCATGGGTTTTTTGACTATTAGTGGTTGTAGATGCACATTGGCAGTCATCAACACAGAATATGTGTTAACAGGGGGTAAGTCAACATATGAGTTCTTAAATTGGCCTGTTGGGGCCAAGCAGCAAAATGTAGCATGTGTGGTTGTGCCAAAGCTGTAGTTCCTGCAGAGTCCACTTGAGGCTTACTGCAGGAAACCTGGGGTGTTATGATTTTGTATGGTAAGGCAATTTTTACAGCTCATATTCACTTAGAGCCCTATAAAATCTGTGATCATGGAATTGTGGACAGAATCACGGAATTAGCCATTAAATATGAAATTCAATATTAACACAGAATATCCCGGAAGTGTTTGACTTTTTATGTAAAAGCATTTTTTTCAGACTAAAATGAAACGTATCTCTCGGGAAAATGCCCAGAGTAAGGTCACTGATGCTGCGGACTGTACATGCTATACTTCCTCTCCCTCTCCTCCCACCCTAATTATGTCAACATGTCACAGCGGCTGTCTGAGACAACGTCTGATCTTCCGTTCACACCAGTAGCCATCTGAGCATCCTCCACATCAAGCTGCCATTCATTATCAATAATCGCTGGTGTTATGGGGCGACAAGCAGTGGGATGCAAACAACATGAGCAACTCGAGTGACCTTGAGTGGCGCGTAAGTTTGCAAAAAGGTCAGAAACTCCCAGCTAACATACTGTTGGACACATAAAGATATGTGTGAGGACCTCCTGAAAGGTGTGTGACTGTATTTTATTACTTTATAGTTACATTTGCGTAAAATACTAAATAAATAAAAGAATAAAATTAAAATGGAAAAAACAGGGTATGGGAAAAAATAAAATGGAATTTGGAAAAAAAAACCTCTGATTTTATAGGGCCCTACACCTACCTACAGCCTGGCTCACCAAAAGGCCATGGTCTTAATAAATCAATTATCTGAGTGTGCTCCCTGTATGAGGGGTGGTTTTCGGGGGGGCATTTTTAATATATATACAGCACTTTTCTGACTGTACCTCTACATCTTAATGTATAGACTCTTAACCCCATCCCACAGCCTTGTTTACAGCAGATAATTCCACAACTGTTTCAATGCACTGGATGATAATCATTCAGTATGTAGATGCTTTGCCCGGTTGAGCTGCTCTTTGATGCTGGTATTTGTGCCAATCTGTGTTTGTAACTGCTTTACGTTTGTAACTTTTAGATATACTTCTGCTTGTCTTGGCCAGGACACTCTTGGAAATTAGATTCTTAATCTTAGTACATTTTTTTCTGGTTAAATAAAGTTAATTCTTCTCATTATTGTTAATGAAATGATTTTGTGCTTTTGTTTCGTTCTTGGTTTAAAATCTAAAAAGGCAGAGATATTATCACTGTGTTATGCTTTGGTTAGCTAAATCCCAGCTGTGCACACAAATAATTTGTTTTTGTCTGCCCTGCCAAAACATGTACAGTACTGTTTTGTTCCATAGCAACAACAAGTGATGTGAAATTGGGCAGTGTTTCTTTTTTTAGTTTTGAATTACATTGATAAAAAAAGTAACTAATAACAGATAACTTGACCTGCAAACTAACATAACATAATCATCACACCAAAATGTAATCTGAGCACCTAAATAGATTACTTTGCAATGCTTTATGCCTAACAGTGAAAATATATAAGAATGTATTTCCTTTTATTTTGTTCAGTCCCTTTTTTTTGCAGGTGCATAGTGACAGGAAAAAGAGCAACAACTGTCAAAGCATTAGAATTTTGCTAAACTGAATAATTGCAATAAGCTTCAAAGAAATCCCTAAATAACAATTTTTGTAATCATATTTGTGCACTACTGCGGTTCAAATCCAAAAGTAATAAAATGATTTGAGCTGAATCTGTGCAGTCTGGATATTTAGTCCAAATGTTGTTAAGCTGTTTTTGGTAGCTTGTCAAAACAGCTGGACAGCGAGTCTAACTTGACAGTCAGATGACAAAAAAGATGGACAGCCTCAAGTCCTTACAGCTCTTTCTGACATCTTGGATAATTCCTAAAACTTGACAGCTTTCGCCTTGGACTAAAAATCCTTTCCTATCCCTCAGGTGTTGTGTTCATGATCCCTGTCCTACAGCACTATTTCAGTGGTGCTTTATTCTGGGAATTTCTGCTTCAGAACAGTTTATAAGATGTCTAATTTGTTTGTATACTGAAAGAACATGTGTGTGTTTGTTAGAAGGATTAGACAGCAGTATACTGTGCAGTTGATGGCATCTTCTTCTTCTTTTGTTTTGTTCCTGCGGGGGTTTAGAGGTCAGGATGCAATAATTAACCAGCCATTACTGACGAGCTGATTCACTGTTGGGTGCAGAGCAGGACAGCCATGGAAATGCCAGAGAGTTTGTTTGAATTCGAACCAATATCCATTTCAGTCAGTGATACAGGGAATTTGTGACACACAAAGACGTCACTTCAGAGTAAAACAAGCTAGAATGCCTTGTAACGTGTTTGTTTCTAAAATAAATCAGTGAGAGATCAGAATAACACTGAAATGTGCGTGTTAATGACAACATCCTCAGGCTGTGACACTTTCCAGAGATCCTGCAATTACCTCACATTTTAATGAGTCAGGGTTTGACTTCCTTTTACAGCCTATTCATTTACATACCAAACTGTTACAACTCCTCATATCTTCCCTTTCTCTTGTCACCTTCTTCCATCTTAATAGTGACACCTTGGCATTTTCTGCACCTGCTCTGTGCCAGAGTCTTAACACAAAAGGTGAAAATGACAGACATTATATTCAGCACTTTCAAAAATGCAAGTTTTAGCAGCTGGTATCCCGAGTTTATGACTGAAATGAACGACCATATCATGATGAAGCAGATACTGAATTTTCTGACATTCACCTGATGTTCAAAGGTTAAACTTCTCATGTTGATTTGATGCTGCAAAACTTAAACATAGCTGTGTTTCATCAATCTTTGCAAGCTATATAAACATATTTTCTTTACAAAGTTATTAGTGTTACATAAGGCTTCAGCATATATATGTCATATCATATCTAAATATAAATGCAGATATCTGTTAGCTGTGTTAGATGAATTGCAAGATGAACCCACATATTGTAGGATTCTGGTTTCTATTTTAAGTTGGTTTGTAATTCATGTCATGTTGACCAGTCAGAGCTGAGTGGATGTACTTTGCATAAACGAAAACAGTAAATGTAAAGAGTAAAAAAGATAGACTGCAGTTGCTTTAGTTGAACTATAATGTTTTTATATTTTACTGGTAAAAAAACACAGATTTGTACTTAATACAGTGCAACACCGGTATACAAGACAGTCCTTTTTGGTGGTCACCCAGAAAAAAGAAAAGAGTTAAACTGTGTGTTGATTTCTTTTATTATATCCTATCCTTAGTTTAATGGTTCTTAATTCAAAGTCTTCAACTGTTCGTTACAACGTTCATGGTTTGGAGCCTTGTGTGTAACATCATTTTCTTCAACAGCTGGTGCACGAATATTCATCAGGTTAAGGGAGGGAGGTAAACTCCACGTGCATCAGCACAGTACATGTAATTATACAGAACATGTCCAAATAGTCACCGTAGACAGGAGTTAAAAACTCTGGTAGCTTCTTAACAGACTCATAAGATAATGGCTTTCATGATCCTCATCTGCTCCAACCCTTCATCAAAAGCACATTAACGCTTTGTGGAAGGTCCAGTTTGTAAAAAAAAAAAAAAAAAAAAAAAAAAAAAGTTACCCTCTTTATATCTTTTCTGAAGTTGGCAGGCTGAGAGAAACTTAATGAGACTTAATAGCCTCAAGGAGCAAACATTGATGGTTATATTACAATGTGTTCAGTGACAGCTTCTCCAGCATTATAAACAGGTATAGATGTTCCCGAGGGATAAAAAGCACTTAAAATGGTAATTTTTTAAAGGATTTTTTTTCTTTTTTTGAATTGAAATCATAAATGCTTCAAGGGTTTTTAGAAAAATTCCTCTCATTTTTGCATTAAAGTGAAATTAATTGTTTACAAATGAAAAAAAACATGCTATTCTCCTTGTTAATACTTCATTGTTCTGAAAAAAAGCCTAAAATACTTTAGAATAGAAATTGTGTTTTTTTAAATATGGCAGAGATGGTAAAACCACGCTGAAATGTGGCAGACATTGTTTTGTGATGGGACTATTATGCATGATCACATTGCAGTTGCGATGTAAAAATCATTTATCATACAGCCCTAATTGAAGGTCCATCTTATATTAAACTACTGAGATCCTTGACCCAGGGGTGTCTATAATGATGTGATTAACACTCCTCCTGATCATCTTTTATATATATGACTGTTATTTGGACCGGCTTTTAGTTAAATCAGTCAATCTTTATTTGTATTGCACCAATTCATAACAACTGTTTGCTCAAGACACCTTACAACAGAGCGGGCTGAAGACAAACTCTTCACTTTATAGATACACATGTGTGCATATATACCTATATACATATATAAAATATACAAATATATACACATACATAACATGAATCCATCATGTGCAGCACTGGACCAACCAAACTACAGGAAGGAGTCTCTTTAGGGTGCTTAGTAAAGGCACAACAAGTAGAAAATTTGCACTAAAATAACGCAATTAATTAAAAATAGTTATATAATTTCTTCTGTTTCATTAAATAATAGATTCTAAAACTTCTGATTTTTCGAAAGGTTTTCTAAGTTAAAAAATGTCCCTTTTTTACAGCTGTAACAGGCTGTGTCTCGCCTGACAGACGTGTTCATTGAGATGGAATACAATACTTCTCTGCTTTTGGCTGCTTATTTTGGCTACCAAGCCTCTTCTTACAATAGTCGTTTGTCTCGACAATAGTCCATTCAGAGTGGGATTTTTTTATTTGAGAGGTAGGGGCGAAGGAGTAAGGAAACCCTCCATGATCTTCTGTTACCCTCAGCATCATACTCTGCTATTGTCTTACTTAAGAATCCCAAATATGAATACTGTGCATTTATTTCTGAACAAATTCAAAAGTGCAACAAGGTGAAGAGAAGTCCATAACAGGAATACCAAAAAACAAAAAAGCTTAAAGGGGACATATCATGCTTGTTTCTCCTTTTCACTATGCCAGACTAGGATGCCTGTAAAGCATTTCTGCCCTCTGTACAAGTCATTTACTTCCTTCATTGCCCCACAATAGCGTTCTTAAAATCCTCATTTTAAGCCATAATCAAGCTCTCGTTGAAACACGAGGATCTCAGGATGACCTACAGTTACCTCACAACGTCACAGCCCTTTGTGGTCTGATTGGTTAGTTCTATCGGGGGTTGAGCCAGCCTGTCCTTCTTCTTCTACTGTATTTTCCGGCAGGCTCAAAGCAGCAACCGCGTATTGAGTCCCCCTACAGGCCAGAGCTGGTAATGAGTGAGTGTGAGCTAGGGATCTATATACCCCTGCTGGTGGATGTGTTCCTCGGTGACGGTTTTGTGGCTAATGGACATCACAGAGGAGGAAGTGTTTTATCAGATTACTCCAATAAAAAGAAAGGTACCTCGTGTCGTCACGATGATTTAAATTTCGCGGTCATCTCGCAATGATCTATTTTCAGAGGCATCAAATCTCGTTCTAGGATATCAGAAAAAATACAATATCTCATTTTTTTTTAAATTAAGGGGGTGTAAGGTCTTGTTTTCAAATTTATTATATTATATGTAAGTATTAAATCATGCATCAGCATGATATGTCTCCTTTAAACTTAGAGGAAATCCTCCTTTCTTTTCATTTAGGAGTGCTATCCAGAGTATTTGGATTATTTTGCTTTAAAAGTGACTCAAACGCTATTTTAAATCAGCAATATGACTCATATGTGGTATTCTGGTCCACAGTATCCTGTTATTTTTACTGCTGCAGTGACACATGACCCCCTAGCAGAGTCATTAGAGTTGCACCTCGGCCCTGTTGTCTAAATGTCTCCTGGACACCTGATGTTTAGTCCTGTAACTCAAAGAACAGGAAGAGAGAAAGAGAGTGGCAGGATGGAAATAACCAGAAACCTAAGTTCCCAGTTTAATCCCTCCTAGCGGTGCTTGGTACAATACCATGTTAGGTAGGGAGAGAGGCTGTGTGGGTGTACGAGTGAGTGGAAGAGTGAATATGAGTTGAATATAGAGAGCATTTAGAGGAGTGAGCTGCATATTGGCACCAAAAAGCACAATTGATACTACTTACTGTTTGTACTAAGAAAACACACACTGCTGTTCACATTTCACCTGGGCTGAAAACTTTGAATTACATAAATCTCAGGAGATGTAGTCGAGTGTTTTGGAGGATACAACGCTCACAATTGGCTTCTATAAACACATGTATGGACCACATGACTTGGTGTGATGTTGGCATGACTGGAAAGCATGAATGCCGGAAATTTGCTTCATACAACAACTTTGAATTACCTTGAAAGTTTTCCTATTAGGGCAAACGTGAGCCTCTCATATGGTCTTTAAATGTAATTTCTTTATGACTCAACCACCTTGTATTGTAATTTAAATGTTGATGCTATTCACAGGATGTTGCCTCATTTGACTTCAGTTATTTAGTTTTTTTCATCTTGTTTGAATATGATTTGTGAATTATGTTTATTATTGCCAGTTTTATTATTTAGAATTAAGAATGTAGACTTTTATTAGGGCTGAACTATGTGGACAAAATTTCATATCTCGATATTCATGCCAGATATCTCGATATCAATATGATACGATATGACTACAGGTTTAGTGAAAACCAATCAGTGCATTCAAGGAAGGGCTGAACGATTTGAGAAAATAATCTAGTTGCAATTTTTTTCCCCAATATTGCGATTTACTCTGCAATTGTTTTAATGTTCCTCATCTTATGTATTCTTCAACAAACATAAGCAGTAGATCTTTTCATAGTAAAATGAATATGACATTACATTAATCTAAGGATAAAAAATTTGAGAAAGAGTGGAGAAGTGAAGAACAGAAGCAAAATAGGTATGAAATTGTAAAAAATGGGTAAAAATTGTATGAAAGCAGAAGAAGGTTAATAAACAGGTGCAAAATAGGTATGAAATTGAAAAGAAAAATGAGGAAAAATTGGCTAAAAAATCCAAAAGTGGCTTAGGAAAATTGATTATGGCAGCAAACTTGGGAATTAAATTTGAAACTAAATTTCAAAAACCATGCAAAAATTCCAAAAATGGTTCTGACAGTGGCCAAAAAAGATGAATGGGGGCAAAATAGGCATAAAGTTCTAAAAAGAGGGTTAAAAAAGGTAAAAATGGTCCAAAGTGGGAAAGAAAGTGTATGAATAGAGGTAAAGAATAGACATGAAATTGCAAAAAACTACATCACAATGCCAAAATGTTCAACACATTTTGGGCTAAAAACATTGAACCTTCTGCGATTTGAAAATTGCAACAAGCCAAATTGCGATTTAATCTAATTTGCAATTAATTGTTCAGCCCTAATTCAAGGGCCATCGTAGAAATGTAATTTGTTGTGACTTCCACATGCAGGGCGAGCGTAGGGGAAATCTATATCATTTATGTCTTTGCTTTTTCGATATTAATATCTTGAATGTTCATATCTCGATATACATACGATAACGATATATCTTTCAGCCCTATCTCTTATATTGATGGGTTCGGTTGTTTGGCACTGGGTGATTTGGATATAGATGGGCAGATAATATAGGATAGATGGGCACCGGGGATGGTGAATGTTTTCCTTGTCAGGATGTCAGGAAAACCAAGAGCTCACAAGAACACTGATTTGTTTGAAATCCTTAACAAACTAAAAGAAACTTTATCTTATGACTTGGGCATATTGGAATTTTTTGATCCTGCATAAGAACCACTGTCTCTGTGCCACAGTGGCCATTTTGAGTTTTGAGATATAAAGTTGTTTTGAAGTTGACAAAGCCTAATGGCTGCTATCGTAAATGTTAGAAGGACAAGACAGAATCTGACATGGAAGATTTCCACAATCACTTTGTTGTTAATAAACAAAGACCAAATACATCAGAGTGAAAACCATCCAGTTATAATTAACTATGGAAAACGGTAATATTTGACTAATTATTGATTCTACCTATTGATCCAGAACTTTATTTATTCCCGTAATGATTACTTTTGATTTCTGTGTATAAAACAGCAGGCTAACACAGGTTTTCAGCAAGGTAAAACTCAAGATTAAATGCGACATTGGAAGTTGTGCAGTCGTCATGCTATGTAAAATCCAGACACTCTTTGTACTCTATCTCCTGTCTGCCATGATTACATCTATGACCTCTTTGTTAAAATTTGTGATATCTGTATCTAATGATTATGTAAACCTCCTTGATGGTATCCAGAGCTTAGTGTAAGGAGCTGATAAGAGAATTGCAGGTGAAACGACAAATGGTATTGATTTCTTTAGCTTTCTGTTACTAATTCTTAACCGTGATTAGTTTTCGATTTGTTGACTGCATTAAAAGTGATATAGACTGGAATTAATTATGTTTACCATGTATATGCATTACTATGTAATAGCGCTCCATAGTAAGGGTGGCCATATTCTCAAACAAGAGGTAACAACGTGACGTTATAAGTTAATGGCGTGGTAGCTGCTTCTTAGTTAAACTGCCATGTTGCAGTTTCATGGCAGTTTGATAATAGCTTACTTCTGCAGATAAAATTCAAGCCAAGATTCATGTTTTTTTGTTTGCCTCAGAGCTCAGGATCAGAAATCTAAGAACACAGGGAAACATCTCTTCGACTTTTAGTTGAAAGAACCAGCCTAATGCTAACTACCAGGCTGGCCCACAAAGTTACATAACCCCGGCATCAGGCTGTATAAGATACAGTAATTTTCTATACCAGTCAGTGTTATGGACAAAATGTTACAGGTGCATATTTTAAGTCTTCAGTTACCAGTATTTCCTTCATATTTTCCTTTATTTGGACCTTGAGCGTGTCTGTGATGAAATTCTGGAGGGATTAATTGAATATCAAGTTGAGAGTTACCTGCAATTTAAAGAGTTAGTCCCTCTGGCAGTGACAGCAAAAGTAAAACAGTCCTCTTCTCATGCCTATTTTCCCACTCTAGCTTTTATCTCTTTTATTTTTGATATATTACATTCTTGAGTTTTCCTTGAGTGTGTTTGGTTTGTGTGATTTAAAAAAGAAAAAAATCAGCACATCATCAAGCCTGGAGCCTTGAGAATGATTTCACTTTCTGTAACAGCTGTCAGCAACTGCACAAAATCCAAGACTTAAAAAGAGAGAAGTGTGAGGTGTTGGCAGGAAAATCAATGACTAGCCAGAATGATACCTCGTCAGCCTGTGCAAATATAATATCTGCATTCGTCACCCTCAGGAGAGAAACTCCTGCCTAAGTTAAACAAGCTGAAGTGAATCAACTACTCCGAGGAAACCCCTCATCCAGGTGTATACTTTTTTTTCTTTGTCGGTGAAAAATCTGTGACAATTAATAATGGAATCAGCTGCCTGCTGTGTAGTGCGGTTTAGCTTCCCTAATGAGGACTGGATTCATCCTTAGTCTCTGACAGTACGCCGAGTGGAATATGCTGCTCTCCAGCCTGTTTCCATGGAGATACTCGGGAGCTGTAGCATTTTTTTTCCTCTCTCCCCCTTCTGCTGTACGTTGTACCAAACAGTGCTGCTTCATAAGAGGGATCTGGGCCAGGGACTGTGTGTGTATGTGTGCGTTGGGGTTTAATAGGGTTTTCGCAGCGCACACAAGCACGTATGGTGCCTCTGATGGAAATGCTAATGCTACTGGGTCGTATTAAGCACTACAATCAAGAATGTGCAAGTTGTGTGTGGTTCAGTGTCTCTTTTAGTGTTTCTGTTTAGTGTGTTAGTGTGTGTGTAGTGTACTCTCTCTCCTGGCGTGTCATGCTAGTAGTAGCTGCTAATCCTGAAGCTCTGCTGCAGCGAATGTCCAAGTGTGAATGTGTTGGTGTATGCCAAAGTGTTTCGGAGGCTGAATTATCGGGCATGACTGGTCATTGATAGTGTGTGTCTATGTGTGCATATTGTGTAAGTGAGGTAGTGAGTCAGATTGACAGGGAGAGTGAGATCAGGAAAGTGAGGGGGCGTGAGAGGTTAGGAGGGGATAGACTAAGAGACAGAAGGTGAAAAGAGATGCAGAAAGTGTTGGTTGACTGTAAACCTTTAACAGCGTCCTGTCTTTGAGAAATCGACTGATGTGCCGTTTTATGTGTGTTGTTATGGTGTATGTGTCCCTGTGGACCTGTAAAGCCAAGGCTTGTGTGGTTCTTGCTTACAAGGTGACAGAGGTGACAAGTGATTCCTGGCCAGACAAAGAGGCCACCACCGGGGACTGAGCGTGTCTAAAATAGCTCGGAAAAAAAGAAAAGAGACTCTTTTTACCTTGGCAGAATGATGCAGTGCAGACCTGTGCAGAGAGTCCCTGCTGTACAAAGGCCAGGGCAATCCCTGTAGCAACAGGATTTCTAATCCTAAGGCTACGTTTTATCAATATGCACTCAGCATCTTCTTAAAGCGCGAACCCATCTTTATATTCAGCAATTATTACCTGAGGTGACAGGGGGTCCTTGCTTCAAAGCATGTAACAGTACATTTTTTGGTCAGGCATTTTGAATATCTAAGCAGCGAAAGTTTTGCCATCCATTCAGAGGACGGAATAAACGCAAATATTTTTGTACCCATTTTTCATCTGAAGCTTTGCCTGCAAACTATCAATGCAGCCACTGCAAGTGTAATAAGCCATAATAAGGCATGTGCTGAAATTACCCACAGCCGAGCACAGACAAGCACGTCCACAATCATGTTTCCTAAAGCCTCATTCAATCGATCTTTATCAATCAATGAGCAATAGAGCAGCCTAAAAACAAACTCTTCATTTATAGATGCATATATATAAATACACATAAATGAATATATTTCAAAACACACAGACATACACCCAAAGATGGATCCACATAGGCAGAGACAAAGGGATTAAAATCACATTTGTCTCTGCTAAATACAGACTTGAACAATCAGTCTTTATTTATATAGCACCTTATTTGTTGAATATACATCTATCAAAGGTAAGCACCTTGAGATGTGGCATCTCATTTTCAAAAGAGTCCTCATTCATGTCTACATGGTTCAGACCAAGATAGATATGGGACAGAACAAGCCAGTTTTAGAATGTTGCAGGGTACAGCCTCAGCTGTGTGAATTGAGCTGTTGCAGCTCAAATCAACCGGCTGATGGTGTTGCCTTCGATTCAGTCTGTCAAATTGCCAGCAGCAGGTTTTAGAACATCAGGTATTTTATGTGTTAACAACAAATCAACGACTTGAAGCCAAGAAAGGAAATGTGAAATATTGGATACACCTTACGCAGTCTGCAGTATATGTTTATCAACGGTTATGGCTCAACTGCTGCCAAGAAGAGCAGTGTTATCAACAGCTGTTGCCTCAGTGTAACACAGTCCTGTCTGCAGTGCTTTTCCTGGGAGGCTGGTCTTAAAGGTCCCATGTCCTGTTGTGTTTGGCTGTTTACATCATGTCTTTGCTGTCTATTTAGCAAGAATTTGAATGTAAGTTGAATATAAAATCGATAAAAAGTTGTCTCTGCAGAGGATCAGATGCAGCTACCTCTCCCTACCCTGTACTGATGGACTGCCTGAACAATGTCTGACATAAAAAGCAAATAAAATTGATTTTGGAGGATGTGAAGGCCTTAAAAATGCTCCCAAAGTTGAGAGAATATTTGGGCTTTCTCCAGCCTGAAACTCTCGTCATAAGTGGCATAAGTTGAAAAGCCCCGGGGATATACCATTTAAACATACTTGGACTGCTTCAGAAAACTCAGCTGTGCTGATTTCAGCCTTGACATTCAATCAGCTGTTGAACATCCCACCAATAAGTGATCTATTCAAGCTGAAATATGCTCTGCCTCTGCCAGCTCTGCTTCACATCCATTCTACACTCTTGCTTTTAACCCTCCACCTCATAATATCCACATGGAAATTTTAACGAGGGCTTTTAGACAGCATCTTTGAAGTCTTTAAATTCTGCATGTAACATGAATCTGGATCTCAATTTTGTTGATTAAAATGGTGGTAGACTGTGCTGTACTACATGCTTTCTCACTGTCTTGTGTATTTCCAAGCAGTGGTGCAACATTAGGGCACTGTTTTGATGGAGCTACAGCCCTAATTTAACCTTTACTGGCTCTGTGATTGGTTCACTGACTAACTAAGTAGAGTCAGAGAGCTTACTCTTAAAGCAGCTGTTACCCAGTCATACAAGTTCTGCAATGAAAGAGTCTAATTTAATTCATTGTTTTGAAGTTTTTACCATAAATCCATTACTTCTACATTTACAGTGCAAATAAAATGTGCAAAGGTCGGGGAAAACATTTCATTTCTGACAATTTTTGGTACTCTAGCAATAATTAGCATCAATACAAGCTGTTGATGTGAAATGCCAACGTTAGATAGCATCACTTGATTTTTATTTTAAGAGATTCAGAACAATTTTGAATTTAGGTTATATGCTCTAGATTAGTTCTGTCTTTATTCTCTCACTTGTGCCAATTGTTAAAGAGAATATGACTACAAGTTAGTCAAAAGGCAAGTTACTTTTCAATTAGTTCAAATGGGAGGAAGGCCAGCAACAATAGAGTTTATCTAACTTAGGAGGGCATGGTTTAATAAGGGATTACTTCCTGTAAAGGGCAGGTCTTGAGAAAAGGTCAGTTGGTGGTGGGCAGCTATGTCACACAGCATTTGACCTGCGTTAGTTTGCCTGACAAAGTGCAGTGCGAGTGCTATCTGAGTCCTAAATGAAAGTGTGTTTTCTTTTATGGACATCTGCGCTGACACATGTTGCTCCATGTCTGCTGACGGCTCACCTGCTTGTTGCTAACTTTGGCAGCCTATCACTTGTTGCTGAGCAGGATGGTTACAGCTGCTGTTTCTGTGCAGAAGTTTCGGTTGTGGGTGGATGGTCAAAAACTAAAATGGATCATAAAATGCAAAAGAAAAGCAGCAGATTCCATCATTTTGCAGATTAGTTGGTTGACTAGTTCATGCTGAAATGTGATATTCTTGAAATGAATGAGTCATTTGAACTTTGAATAAAAACTGAAAATAAGTTCTAATTTAAAAACTGAGAGGGGTTTTGGACTTGTGAACTGCAAAGTGTCAATATCCTTCTGATAATGCACCACATCCCCACTGAAAGCAGCCATCAGACAAAATGGATTCATAAAGTAAAGATGTCCTTGATTTTGTCTTTAACTTCATATTTGTAATTCATACCACAGGGGGGAAAAAAGACCAGAATCAGCTTTATCAACCAATATAGCTTTAATCAGTATCCCATCAAGCATGAAATTGATTTGAGTGTGTGTGCTCGCCCTGGCAGCATCCATAGTGAACATCTCCATGGATGATAATAGGATATACTGTGATGAGGGTAAGCCTGTATAGAAGCTGGGTGGTAGCCGTCTCCTCGGTCCGTCGCACTCTGGGGAGCGCTTATAGGATCAGGAAGGGAGGAAAGCTGTGTGTGTATCTGTGTGGATACTAACGTTAACATTAGCCTGTGCCATGATACCTGCCGTGCGTTAATGGCCAGTGTGTTTGGACTCACACAGAGTGGCGATGCCTGCCAGGTGTTACACGTCCACTCTGGGAATTCAGAGTGCTAATACTAATGTGCTAAACCAGCATCAAGTCAGGCTACAGGAGTGGGGCCTAAATGTCCTATATGGGATAAAAGGCTGGTGGAGCATGGCAGGGTGCACCACTTAGCTGGTTAACTCAGCTGGAAGTTCACATGCTCCCTGTCATGTATACTTTGAGTACATAAACTCTACAAGCATACATGTGGAGTGGCACATAGAAGGTCATCTGAGAGAAAGCCCTTTTTCACAGGTGTTCTCTGCAACACCTGTGGAATGAAGATGTTAGTTTACACTGATTGAGTACTAGTTTGTGAATCAATGGGATCTGAATGACTGATTTATTGTCCAAAGCTGAGCTTTGTTTTTGGGTCGCTTGCTTCTAAGAAAAACAATAATCCCCGTTTAAACACAATTTAAGCTTCTTTTATGCTTGCCTTAAATCGAAAAAAGTTAATTTCACCCATGATGGGGTAACCATACACGTTCTGAACAATCATCATTATACATATTACTCAAAAAAATGTTAAAGGGACTGTGAGGAGTTTCTAAGTAATTACAAAACGGTCTCACTTTTAGATATATGCCTGATCGAAATACACACTTTAAGATGAGTTTTATAGCGTCAAAATAGATTATCTATAAATGCTGCTCCTTAGCTTCGTGGTCAGGTCGGACAGGGCTGGGCTGGACTGGCCTGGATACTCAACTTCGAGAACAAGACAATTAAAACTAGAGCAAATTTATATTATTCGGACACGTCTTAGAGCACCGGGCTGTAAGTAGTGATATATATAGTCTAACTCTTTTTTATTGAAATTTTACCATTTTGGCAAACGATGTCATGTTGCACAGCATGATAAGCACAGAATTACAGCAATGCCATCAACTTTCCCTCCCTCCACCCACCCCCCACCCAACCAGTTCAGGTCCAAAATAAATGGGGCTGGTGAACGTGCACGGATATACATACGCGTGGCAACAACTAATGAGACACAAATAGGCCATCATACCATACATACACCTACATGTAACAATAAACGAGTGCATACATGTACACACAAAATAATAAATGACAGTAGTGATGATGTAAATAAAATAAATAGGAATGGTGGGTAAAAAAGAAAACTTAACTCAGATAAACAAACAAAAAACGATAATAATAAATGCGTCCAATCACAGAATACAGCAGCAGGCAAAAAGAAATGAGGGGACAAAAGAGAGGTCACTTAATCATCATTTAGTCCAGAAGTCAGGGTAAGGGAATTTATGAAGAGCAGAAAGGGATTCCATGTCTTCAGGAATACAGTAGAAGCATTTCTCAAGGAGAATCTGAGTTTTTCTAACTTGAGATTACCAAGGACTTCACTGATCCAGCGTTCATATGATGGAGGGCGAGGTAGTTTCCAATCAAGCAGGATAAGTCGTCGAGCTAGCAGAGTAGTAAAAGCAAGAGCTTGTTTCAATACAACAGGGAGCTCACAGTCTGGGTACACGCCAAAAATGGCTGAAAGTGAGTTTGGACGGATTACTTGTTTGTATGCTTTGCTCAATGTATCAAAAACTTTATCCCAAAATGTTGTTAAACTTGGACAAGACCAGAACATATGGGCATGATTAGCTGGTGAAAGATTACATCTATTACAGGTATCCTTAACGGCAGGGTATATTCTGGCTAGTATTTGATTGGTATAATGAACCTTGTTAAGGATTTTACACTGAATGAGACCGTGGTGGGCGCAAATAGAGGATGAATGAACAAACTTTAAGGCTGAAGCCCATTGTTTGCCAGTGAAGGCTGTATTTAACTCCTTCTCCCAGGATGACTTCACTATAGAGGAAGTCTTTGAGGAGGTGCAGTGTAAGGTGTTGTATATCAGACAAACATCTTTTTTTACTGTGATCAATTCCGAGGAGCTTATCTATTAAAGTTTCAGGGGGGCGATTGGGAAAATGGGGGAAAAGCTTCTTCACATAATCTCTAATTTGAAAAAAACGGAAAAGGTGTGAATTGGGTAAGTGATGTTTGGATACAAGCTCATTAAAAGCGAAAAAAATTCCATCCTTATACAGGTCCTTTAAGCAAACAATGCCTTTCCTATGCCAGTAGCGATATATATAGCTGGGTACAAAACTACGATACTAAGTTTTCCAAAAATTGCTTGTTGTCACTCGTCAAAAACTACCGCTACGTAACTAGAAAGAGATACATTGCCTCTTTGCTTTGCATCCTGTAAGTTGTTGAAAAAAGAAGTAAAGAAATGCAGAGTTCTGAGGACGGTCCGATCTGCATTTTTATTAGCATCACAACAAACACACGCTTTGGCTTAGGTCACGTCTTTTGGTGCGTTCCAGTTGTAGTCAGAAGTAGGAATTTCCGAGTTCCGAGTAGGAAACTGCAACTGGAACGTCCCCCGAAGTCTGAATTTCCTACTGGGAACTTGGTGAAACCTCGCCACCCCCGAGTTGACAAACTAAGATGGATGCCCCCAGTGTGAACAGTTATTTAGCTCCTGTAATAATCAATTCGTTTGCACTTCTGACTGGGGTGTGTCGCTCTAGATCAGCTGTATACATAGTATTGTTAGACTCATATTTACAAAAATGCTACCATAATGATAATCACATTCTTCATGTGATATTTGTGAACAACAACACAGGGCGTGCTAACAACAGCTAACAATAGCCTGGTAGGTTGGCATGTTTTTTTCCGACTTCAACTGATAGGTCAACCTATCAACCGATAAGTCGGAGATGATGTCACTCCCAATTCCGAGGTTACTGGAACGCAGCATTACGACAGTCGCCGCGCGTGCTCATGGGTAGCAGAGTCTTTATGTCGCCGGTAATAGATTCTCCTTATCAAACCTTTAATGTCATATCTGAGGATTGCATCTCCCCTTTAACAATACTAATTCATATTGTATCATGTATAACCCTGATTAGTCACCATTACAACAAGGTACAACTTTTCCTGATTGTGTATTCATGAAATGATCAACTCGAAAAAGATATATCAGATAAGATAGACCTTTAATAATCCCTTTGGAAAACTCCCTCAGAGAAATTAGGATGTTGATGGTGCCCCAGAAATGAGGTAAAAAATGTCCTCGTCCTCTTGAATGAGGCATCGGTGGCATGAATGTGTTGGTTGATACTGATGGATAACGGACATAGAAACTCCAAACATCAGTGAGAGTAGATAACACAAATTGTTGGATAGTTTTATTGGTTTGAAGTGATGTTAGGATAAACTCTGGCACTGACCAAAGAAGTGAACTCTAATCTGCTCAAAACAGTTTGCTGCAAAGTAGGGGTGTACGATATGACGATATTAAATCATTAAGGATTATAACGCGAGGATGATCTCATAAAGCAGAAAGATCGTCTGTGTGGGCGCAGAGACTTTGACGCGCACCCGACTAACCAATCGTAGCACATTACACGCAGTGCATGGTGGGATCTCCTGTTTGGTTATGTAGCGTGAAGCCATGGTGAAAAGAGAAAAAGAGATAAAAGCTTGAAGATGACTGAACAAAAATCTGTTCTAAAGCAGCTGTATTATTCACTCAAATTATAGACACTGAAGTTAGATAACATTTGTTCTAAATTGTTGCACATTAAGAGATAACCAGTTACTTAAGTTTCATTTTATATTTCACCCTATTCAATAAGCTATTTGGTGTGTTTAGTTTTTATGTTACAAAAGTGTACTTTATTGTTGTTCATTACCTTTTATGTTTACATTTATTGCACATTTTTATAAAAACTGCACTATTTGAATTAAAACCGATGCAGAAAGTTTCTTTTGATTGAATTGTCATATTTGTCTTTTAGGGTTTTACATGTTTTATATGTTGTACATAGGGAAAAATGGTCAAACATGCAAATTAGTTTAGAAAAATCAATTTAAAAAAATGGTGATAAAATCGTGATCGTGATTTTATTTTTAAAAAATCATGATATGATATTTTTGCCATATCGCCCACTCCTACTGCAAAGTGCACCAGAATTTGGTGCACCATAAAAACTTTCAGAGCCGAACGGAGGGAAGTTAACCAAAGAAGCCAACATTACCATTGCATGCACCTCTAGCCTTCAGTCCTTAAAATTCAGTTCCCATGTTCTTAAGTTAACTGTGGTCTTTGTACCAGTGTAATAACGCAGTTAAACCTGTGACATATTGTTTTTTTTTTCATTTACCTGTTATGTTGTTTAGCTGCCTGTCAATGAAGAAGCCTGTGTGAGGTTTGGTATTTGATCAATGTGGAGTACACAGAGATTTGACCCTCTGTTTATTTCTTTAATACATATTTACATGATATATTATGCAGTGACATACAAAATAAAAAAGAAATCAAAGTGATGCAAGACTATCCAGCTCTACTTCCACTCTTTAACTTTGAAATCAGATTTTGCAAATCCAACACCAGCCTTTAATTAGAGGGCTCTGGCCATTTGGAAACAGCCTATGTCAGAGTTTTTCATTTTGACTTGACTTCAGTCTGCTGGCAGCAGCACCCTCAGCCTGTGCTGTACAGAAACCCCTTCGCTCTCCAGCACAACTTGAACATGGAAGTGGAATATTAAATTTCTGGATGTGTCAGTCAGTCTAAAGAGGGCCTATTGTCAAACGGATAATTGTGAGCTCACTTCTGTCGACATTAATGTGTAAGACTGATTTTCAAATTGTGGTTGGTAAGAACATTTACCAACTTGATTTTTGAGGAACAGTTTTCTTTAAGTGGCCAATTTTCCCTCAGATTAGAGCTGGTCAGACTGACTTTGTTAATGTGTTTTTTTCTTCAAATGCCTGATCTAACTTGAAATGAGCACAGAGCTATCTCTATGCATGCTGGCACATGAAGTCCATCCATTTAGTTGTCGGCCAATAAGTAGCCTCAGCATCCCCTAATCGTTTTAATTGTGTTGGATTAGCCAGATCTGTTTGCCACCCCAGAACACAAGAGGCTTAAAGATCGTGGCCTGTGCTCTGATGTGTCATGGCACACAGAGGTGAAAACTGTGACAGCTCAGTCTGACACCCCACTGCTGCTGACAGTTTAATTCAGAAATAATTATGGAAAATTCTGGAGCTTGTCTTGCTCTCCTCTGAGGACGCTGCATGAGGTGAAAAAGTGTTGACATGCAGCTTTCAGAGGTTTGGATCACACTGTGGAGCTATTTTAATCCATATCATCACTCATCAGGGTTTACGTTGTATATAGCTCTCCTACATCAGTTCTATTGCTGCTTTATAACTGCAGATATTTGGAGAACAAAAGGCATGTATGAAGTCTTGTTCTCTGAAGTACCGGATAGGGGTTTTTCCTGGCTCAAAATCAGGCGTTGGTGGTATCCTTCTTTCCTGTTTACACGTGCATGTGCTATGTGTGGACTGGCTCGACAAATACTTTTACAAGCAGCATGAAGATTCTAACGCCTGTGTAAGTGAAAGATGGGCAAATCTCGCATTACATTCCACACTGTTATACAATAAGTGTCCCTGTTTCGAATACAACTGAATTAAATACAAAATAAAAGTTAAAGCATCTGCATTTTGACAGGAAGTTAGACAATTTGGAGGTTTAAATGCTTTATTTCTTGAATTCTGATTTGGACTTTTGCTTCATAACAGGGCTGAACAATATGGTAAAATTTCATATCTCTATATTTATGCTAGGAATCTCAATATCGGTACAATATGGTATGACTACAGGTTCAGTGGAAAATAAGCAGTGCATTCAAGGGCAATTGTAAAAATGAAATTTGTTGTGACTTCCAGAGCTGTACATGCAGGGCGAGTGCGGGGAAATCTATATGTTTATATCATTGCTTTTTTGATAGTAATATCTTGAATGTTTATATCTCAATATACTGTAGATGTGATAACGATATATCTTTCAGCCCTATGTCATAATTTGGGTAAAAAAAAAGTCTGGTGCCTCTTACATAAGCATCATATCTCATTTTACCACATGGATGGACCAAATACAGCCTGGGGGGCACATGTGGCCTCTCATTCAAAATTAATTTTACACAAAAATTGATTATAAATATTAAGAAAAATAAAAGCCAATCCGCCAATAAAGTATTAAAAATCAAAGTATTTCCATAATACTCACAAGAACTTTAAGCACTACATGCAATAATTGAACTTTTATGTTTTAAACACTATGATTTTGAACATTAAGAAACAGTAATTAAATTAAAATACAAAACCAAAGAATAAAGATAATGAAAGGTGGAAAGGGTACAGTAATCTCTACATTTTGAGAGGCTGGAATTGTGATTGAGATAAAAATTCCATTAATTTCCGAGTCCTACTGGACAAAACATCACATTGGCAGCTTGCTTGTGCTAATTTCCAACCTCAGCCACATGGCAATTGCAACACTTTGTCAAATTTCACAACTGTTTCTTCAAAATGACGTTAAAAGCATCAGACGTTACAAAGATATTAATCAGTCAACAGGGTTTTGAGATTGGTCACTGATCAATCTTGTATGTGACTTCTATGTCATGCTGTGAAGAGAGAAAAATAAAATCTGTTGCCTTTTATCAATTTTTTTTTCTGTCAGCTGTTCGAAGGAAAAAAAAATCAAATCTTTCTGCCATTTTAAATTGGCATTTGCTTAGGTGGAAATACCAATATCTTGGGATCCCTTTAGAGGGGTTTTTAAGAGACTGTTACCTCCAAGGATTGGATTGAGATTTCTGCACCTATTATTTAATTGAGTTTCCCCAAAACTATTAAATTTTTACTTAAGCCACGGAGCAAAAGCAATATTTGGTGCTACCCCGCAGCCTTATGAGATGTGTCCATATGACTACCTGGAAAAATATATATCCCGCCCTGAATTACAACATACTCAGCACACACATACTCACACTATGGTACATTGTGAAACTGTTAAAGTTATTTAAATCAGTGACAGCCATTTACTTTCACTGAGATGAAGAGCTTGAATCATATTAGTGATGGTAAATCACTGCATAGTGCCTGCGTAGAGGTGTCAGGTGTTTTTGCACAAGCCTGTAAAAATTAATAAAAAGTTCAAAAAGTTGATAAAGCAAGGTTGAGATTTTTGCAGTCAAGACAAAAAGTCATCAAGAAACAAACATATCCAGTTGCCACCTTAGCAAAAACCGTGGAACAGCAGTAACAAGATTAAGACCAAAAATCGTAAAAAAAAATAAATAAACAGGATGTAAAGACTTGCGATCATTTTGATGACAGCAAAACATTTGTCCTGCTTCTGTCTTGTTACTACAAAGTCAAATGACCATACATGTATTACTTTGTCTGACTCAACTGAATTTAAATTATTCTCACTTTAAGGCAATATTATGCAAAGACTTTCCCCTAAAATAAAAGCTTAAATTACTTTAATGGTACATCAACATTTCATGGGGAAACGGCGCCCATTTTGCACTTTATGGAGGTTTGGCTGAGCAGGATCATTTCTCTGCAGAATAACAGCACAGCTCTTTGGCAAAAGGCCCCACAGACAGACACATCCCCTCTGAGCTCAGTATTCCCAGACTGAACAGCACGGACTGAAGAAACCAGAGAGAATACTGACAGAAAGGAAGAAAGAAAAAGTGATCAAGAAACCATCCACCCATTATCTTTACAGCTTATCCTCTTTGGGAGATGGGGGTTTGAGCCTATCCCAGCTGACATTGGGCCTCTTTGAAAATTCAGGTTTTTTTTATTTTACACAAATTTAATCCTGAGACACTGTATGAAGTAATGAAATATAATCACTCACTCTTCAGGTGGTCCTCACACATATCAGTATGTTGACAAAATTTGCAGAATATTTGATCTCCTGACACATAATTATAGCCAAACTGCTCTGCTCTGCACTCTGGACTTAGCCTGAAGTTTCATACCTTTTTTGCTGACTTATGTGTAGCTCAACATTGTGCCACTCATCGCCCCTTGACGCCCCTCTACACCAGCGATCACTGATAATGAATGGCAAGAAGCGGGGTACCTCCTGAACCAGCCAATCACAGGACCACATAGAGGGAAAGACTACCATTCATACTCACACTTATAGTTAAATGCATTTTAAAGTCACCAATCAACCTAACGCTGCGTTCACACCAAAAGCGACTCCGCGATCAAAAACACGTCGCCCACTGAAATCGCATTGTGTGTCCATAAAAACCTAATTTTGGTCACCATTGCCATCGGCTGTCGCTTGGTGACGTCACATTCGCTCGAGTTTCACCGCAATAATATCATATATCATATAATAGGATGTATAAGCTGACATTATTCTGACTGTATCCTTTTATCAAATACATAACACTGCAGCTGATGCCCTGCAGCAGCATTGTCTGTGAGTTTTCTGCGATCCGTCTAGGCGGAAATAATGTACTCACTGACTGATGTTTCCCACACGGACTTAAATTGTTCCTCTGTAGTCCGGAAGAAAAACAGTCTGTCATGGGTACCATCACACACACACACACACACACACACACGCACACACCGCTGATTGACTGATGCCGCACAGCAATGCATGACATCGCCTGAAAAGATCTACTTTTTTTTTTACTTTGACGTTGCACAACTAGTGAAGTGATCGTCTTTCCGCAGCAATCGCATCGCAAGAGGGTTAGCCCCGCCCCATCGCAGCTGTACATCGACTTTGCATGGGGAGTGATCGCCACAGACGCTCAAGTCACTTTAGGTGTGTTGGCACCTTAATGAGCATGTTTTTGGTCTGTGGGAGGATGCCAGAGTGCCCAGAGGTAATCCATGCATGCACAGGAAAGGCCTTGACTGCCACAGGGATCACACCAGCAACCTCTCTTGCTGCTTGCTATTAAGGGCATGCACTATCTGCTGTGCCACTGTGTTGGCCAGAAACTAGCCAGCAGAGATTAAATGTATAACTGGTACTCATCTGTACTGGTACCGTACTGTACTGGTATAACTATACTGAGTAAACTGATCTGGGTGCTGTAGCCTAAAAATATAAATTCTTGCATCATGTTTTTGAGCAAAATCACAGTTTTATTTTCATTTTGTAGATCAACAAGTCAGGTGATTAGGCTGCTTTTTATTTTTCTGTTTGTTATAGTGATGAGTAATTCATGTACAACACAATTTAAGCACTGCAGGCAAAGAAGTTCTGTATCTGTCAGACACTTCCACCATTTATTTGTTTTACTGTCCTACATTTCAGACTCAGTATCGTATAGTATTGTAAAAGGGAAATTAAATTGCTTGAGAGGGTGATTTTAATAAAATGTTATCTGGATCAGTAGTACGACACAATGCTGAATTTTGTTTGAAGAAAAAAAGGCAGCCTGTTGTGTGAAATTACTCTGCCAGCTTCTACCGAAAACATCTCCACATAGTTTGTACCTTGTACTAGTAAAAGAACAATAATAATAATAATAATAATTTGGATGAATCATGTAATTCCCTGAAGAGTTCTCATTTGATTTTAGCTCATTTGCCTCTAGACCTGCAATCCATCCAGGACGCACAAACCCATCATAACAGCAGCACTACCACCCCAGGCACTCAGAAACCAGGACAAAAGGCCTCTTTTGTGCCCGCAGATGAGCACAATAAGAAATATTGCTGTGTGAAATATCCAGTTTGTGCTTGTGTAATCTCCCTCAGCAGCATCTTTATTAAAATATTCTGTCACTGCAGTGTGCTCTGGGTGTCTAAAGAAGAGACAGCCTCTGCTGAATGTCAGACTGATTCCACAAATCTTACTTGCGAGAGTTGCTGCCCTGCCTGCATGCAGAGAAACTCAACCGATGGAAACACCTCAGCAGGGTATGGAAAAAGGTTACTGTCAAGGAACAATGCAGAAATAAACAGAGGTTAGACTGGTGCCAGACGATGACTGTTTTAAGTTTAATTTACAAGACTGGCTTCCCACAATTATGAAAACAACATTACTGTGCTTAAGCAGCTTCTGTGCTGCATGCTTTTGTTGTGCATGTTTGAGTTTGAGTGTCCTCATGGAACAATAGATGATATGGGAAAATGCAGGTATGAAAATTATTTTGCCCAAAAAACATTTATTCATTTATTATCTGCAGAAAAAAAACTAAGCTTGTTTAGAAATGTCAACAATTTAATAAGTACCTTTTGAAATTCAAAGCAAGGTCTATAGTTTACAAGTAATACATTTGAAAGAGTGAGTTATGTGATCTTACAAAAGTGGGCGAAGGATCTTGGAGCAGAAATTGACAAAACTATAGGGGTTGGCATATGGGAGCGTGTCATACCACTGTATTTGTATTTGTACTGAGCCAAATTGGTATGGGCTGTTTAGTTTGGTATTAAAATTGGGTTAAAATTTTATATCCTTGTCGATATTTTGCTTAGTTTTACATGTTACACTGTACTAGTTGGGATGAACCTTATAATTCAGCAGTGCAACCAAACTAAGATACAACTTGAAAATGAACAAATATGATTAATCAGAGGCTTTAGTGTGGACTTAAACACATCATAATTACTGATGCATGATTGTGCAAACTACAGCTGATATGTTGATACCTAAATATAAATCTTGTGGATTGCTGATACCAATGCAAATGTTTTTTAAATACTTTTTTGGTGTTTTTCTCCATCGATACAAAAGTCAACTCCTTTACATTCATTGATAAAAAAACAGTTTTTCATCTTCTGTCCAAGTAAAAGTTTCTCTGAATTAGTTATTAGGTGCTGGGTGCCAGCATTAAACTGTCAAGACACAACAAACATCTACAACTGACATCTAACCATCTCACATTAGTTGTCAAGGGCTAATCTTTGTGATCATAATTTAACGATGCACCACTGTATTTAGTTAGCTCATTAACTGTTAACCTGTTGATTTTAAATGCAGTTTGCATGGCAGATATGAGCAGATGAGGAGGATTACTGTCCTTCAGCAGCAGAAGCCAGTTATCAGATGGCATGCTAACAGACTGGAGTTACAGACTGAAGTTACACTTTTTTTTCTAATACAAATACAGCCAAAGGTATTGCATTTTGTTTTAATTTGATTGGCAGTCCTCAAACCGTTGAAAAAACATGTTTTCACACAACTAATCTGACTTGACCAAAAACTACACTTGGGACGAAGTCACAGGATCCATGAGTCTTAATAGTGACTTTAATGATCTTGGATAAGAATGACTTTGGGTTTAAAATAAAAAAAAAAACATAATTGATTTTTTATTTTTACAGAAAAGGGTGTCACTCTCCATCCCTTCTCATAATAGACTCTGAAATAGGCTGTGTCCGAAATGGCATACTAACATACTACCGATACTAAGTGTGACGTCAAAATGAGTATGTAGTGCGTTCATATTAGGTAGTATGAAAAAATTGAGTGTGCAAGAAATACCCGGATGTATACTGTATCAGAAAAAATCTTAAGTATGTGAGGTGGGCATACTAGTCACACTCAAAAGCCTCATAATGCATTGCGAGTGAAAATGTTAAATCGTCTTGAGACAGGCATTCAGCTAAAAATCAGCCACTAGCAAACTTCCTGTTTTCAAAATAAAAGCATCTTTATTATCTCCTTTTAGTTCTTTAACGTTTTTGTAAATTGGGCTCTTGTTTTGGAGCCGGCCGGAAGTTTTATCGATAGCATAATGGCGTGCATTACAGAATATGCGAAATGCCAAAATGATATCTCTATCCATGCGTTTTATGGCTCAAATGACCACATTCTGGTATTCTACGTGGGGACTTTCTCATCTAAAATGCTCTCTGAACTTTCAAATGTGGCAAATCAACAGAGATATTTGATAACCTGGTGTACTTCCTATTTTTGTTGTCGGACGTTTGAAATGCATCATGGGAAACTTTGTAGTATACTACAGTGTGAATGGTTGGCATTCTAATCATACTTATAGTATGTAGTATACAGTATACACATGAGTATTATGTAATACGTAAGTATGTCATTTCAGACACAGCCCTAGTCTCTTGCTACTTTCCTTTTCAGTGCATAAACATAATGTTTGAGCTTGGAAAAAAAACAACCATGAAATGAGAAAGTAATCTATGAGTTAGGTTGAATTAATAAGTAAAGTCAAAAACCTTCAACTGTCTCCCACTTCCAGCTTAATTAAATTTTTTCTTAAAAATAAAAAAACTGTCTTGGATGGACGGATCATCTTTGGTGTTTTCACATAAAGCTCTGACTCACTGTTTTGACACTCCTCTGACAAAACAAGAATTGACAATTGAGCTACTAAAAGATTGACATCTTGATCACTGTTGCCTCCTGTTCTTTTTCAATATGGGTTTCTCTTTATCATGAAGCTACTCTGAGAAGAATGACTCAATGAACAACAAAAACCTAATTCGAGCCTGTAGATTATAAAAAAGAAAAGATCTTTTGCATTTGCTCCAGTAAAGAATTTAAAATGATCATGTCTTAGCCAAGTAAGAAGGCTTTCCTCTAAGCAGCGAGTAACCTCTGAGTCATGGTTGCTGAGACATAGAAAGGCTGTTTTGTGCATTCTAAGAAAACACGGGTCTTCACATCATTTTGTGTGAAAGCAGCCCGATAAAAAGCAGTAACCTCTTCTATGAAACCTGATGACCTACAATCACATGACTAATTCATGTGCTCTACACTTGAATTACTCCAACACTAACAGGACAGTTACCGGAAATTATTCACAGCAGCACACAGGCAGAATGCTAAATAACTACCACATACTTAGTATTATCATGCATGATGAGAGCACCCTGTGGGCTGAAACAACAAGTAAATACACGAAGTGGACTTCTTATCAGGCTAAGGATGGATTCAGAAAACATCCTGTGCTCAGGTGTGGACACTTGTTTCTCGGAGCTGATGAAGTCATCAGAAGACAGAGTTAATTATCATTTGGTGGTATAACAACTGTAATAGTTATCTTCCTGTTTGATGCATTTAATGTTTTATTCATGCAGTGAGGTAGTTGGGTACAGACAAGTAGGAGGATAGAGTATAGTATCAGCTTATTAGCCCAAAATTCTATTTCAGAAAAGGTCCCCTGAACACTTCCTGCTGCTCTTTATGAATATTTTTAGTCTCACAGATTGGATCCTGGAACCACTTGTGAGGCAATAAAAAGCCTCCTGTTTGATAATCTTGTGCTTGTAGAGATAAGGACATGTTCCAAAAAGATATGATTATTCATGTCTAACAAGATGAGTGATACGTCATTGTATTATTTTGTCAAACTTTTTGCTCTCAAGAAGTTTGAGCTGAAAACTCACTTTTCTAACTAACCACTTCATCCAACTTCCCTCATGTGATTCAGTATTTCACAACACTACCTGCTGTCCTCAGTCTCCAGGCTATTGTTTTCTACATAAGAAATTATGCTCAGAACCATATCATAACTTTACATTTGTTCTAAAAAAGGTGAGCAACCCACTTTCTCAAACCCTACCCACCGTGGATTGTTGGATCGGTTATAATAAACTGAAATACTCTTAAATTTGACCAACTTTGGCATATATTTCATTTAATTAATTATTTATGAAATTGGTCTCAATGTCAGTAAATACAATAATAGAGAAAAGTGTTGGAAAGGATACGATTTAAATCATTAAACCAGGCAAGTCTGATCTTTAAATACAGTAATATTGGAAAATACTCCCCCTTACACTGTCATCATGATGAAAGCTACAGCTACACAGACTGTTTTATGCAATTTTAATGCATTTGGATTGATAATGTTGATGTTTTGAGAGTCAAGGAACATATATTCTACATAAGTAAAATAAATGAAAGGGTCTGTTATCAAAATTTGTATTATTTAATGATAATATCAAGATACAGCTGTCAAATTTAAACCATTATTTTAGTAAAAAAAAAATAGATATTTTGATCAAGTTATTGGCAACCAGAGGCTTCACTTATTTTTAGTCCACAGCAGAGGTTGTCGATTCTTGCCTACGAGGAATGGTGCCATGAATATGTGACAGCACAAGAAATCTATTGATAACAACTCGTCAGCATCCATTTTCTGCCGGGTACATTTTTTGTGGATCCCTTATAGAGCTCATAATCAATTACAGTAGTGTGATTTCCATCACCAGACTGTAGAAGCATGTGAAGTGCCATACACAGTCTCCTTCGTGCTGCTGTGAAGATGAAGATGTGTTCATGAAACATACGCACACACCATCACACACACACACGCACACACACGGCCCTCTGCCTTGTTCTCTGCCCTGTTCTCCATCCTCTCCTCTCCTCTCCTCTTCTCTCCTCATGTGAAGCACCCTTTGCTCTCCCGCTCACCGCTCGCTAAGCGCAGCTAAGAGTTGCTTTGAGATTAATACATGGGAGGCCCACTCTGCCAGATGATGTAATATAGCTGTGTTGGTTTGCTGTTGCCTGGATACGGGAGATGGCAGTGAAAAACGCACGGCCAGGTCTTGCCGTCTTTGTCATTGAGACCCTCAGGATGCTTTTGAGTCAATCCGATCAAAAGTCCGTCAGGGTAGCTGCAAGCACTTCAAAGACATCTGCCTTAAATAGCATTCATTTAAAACCTCCACATATTTAAAAATGCTTCACACATTCTCTCTCTCACCAGGTCAAAACTGGGATTTTCTTGTTGTATCATTTTCTTGAAAGCACTCCGGGGTGTTTTGTGAACATGTTATGCCTCGTGTTTGCACATCACATTAGTGCTTTGACGATGCCGAGTATCCTCGAGCAGCAAACTCTCTAACCCCCATTTCTCAGCGTTCGCCTTGTTTTCCTTCACACTCTCACTCCTATGGATGCTATAAAGGGAACTCCGGCCTGCTGCGATGCAGGTCACTGTGTTTGTCTCAGCATGTGCATTTTGGAGTGTGAATAGAATATAGGGAGGTATGGGGGTGGCTGATGCTGTGTCTCGGTCTAAGTGTTGCATCTTTTATTTATTTTAACCCAGCAGAACTAAATTTAATCCTCTGGTTCAATAGACTATGCAACTGTGATATTTTTGTGGAATATAAATGAAATTGTAATAGAGCTGTGATTGGATTAGATTGTTGTGTTTGTCTGATTAAGAATCAGAAAAGGTTCATGAATTAAGGAAAGTCTCCCTCTTAAATTGGATAAACTAACATCCAACCCCTGGATTGGCTTGAAAATACATGTATGATGTAATGAGGCTACTTTCATGGTTTTCTTATAGACAGGGCCTAAATGCATTATCCTGTCTATATATCCTCACTCTGGCAATTCACGAACCAGTTTTACCAGTTTGTCTTTTATCCACATCTTCTACTGTGAGGTTTGCTTTACAATGTTACCAGAATATTTTAAATACAAGTGGCATCAGTACATAGAAAGTGGTCTGATTTTGAGGCACTCCTCATGGGGAAAATGGATTAAAGGTGCAGTGTGTAGGGGTGCTGGTTTGGTGGAGTGGTTAGCAACCAGGCACCCCATGTACTTGCTTCTGCCGGTCCAGGTTCGAATCTCGCCTGTGACCAGTTTGCAGAGTGTCTTCCCCTACTCTCTCTCCCCCTTTCACAAGCCTATCCACTGTCTCCCTCCTATCAAAAAAGGCACAAAATGCCCCCCTCCTCCCCCAAAAAAGGTGCAGTGTGTAGTAATTGGCATTTTAGCGACATCTAGTGTTCAGATTTTGGAATAAACCCATCCGTTAATAACATATCACATCACCAAGCGACGAGAGCCCGTGAAGACCAAAAAGGATCATGAACATGGCATAATTTACAACAGTTAAGAAGTGAGGGGTTTTCATTCATATTTTTAACAGTAACTTTTATCGATTACAGGTCAGTTAAGATGATGATAATAGGTTTTGTAAACTTTTGTAGACTCTATTCAAAAATCGCGTTCTGCTCTTTTTATCCCCAAAACCCACCCGTAGACAACATGGCGGATCATTATGTCAGCCACAGAGAGGAGACCTGCGGTACATAGATATAAAAATCTTTTTCTTACTGTATAAAAAGAAAACAAAAGATTTATGGGAATGATTGTAGACCTATTTTGACGGACTTTACATACAAATAGAAACATTATCCTGTACTTACCATTTCTGTTTGGCAAAATGCTGCAAACTTATTCACACTACACATTTAAAATGTCATACTGTGGGATCACTGCATTCAGCCTAGGCAACATACAGGTACTGTGCAGCTCTTTGTGCTATTGACTACTTTTACTGTCTAGGGTTTATATCAGGGGTGGGAAACTTTCATTACCAAGAGGGCTGCATAAATTATTTTTCATTGCCTGTGGGTAAAAATGTTTAACAGAATAAAAAAATGTAAATTCATAGAGGTTTGACTTGCTTTTCTGTTCTGTGAATCCCAAAAAAGTCATGCTAATGCTAATAATGCTAAAGTTGTCACTTTGGATATGTGGCTGTGACCCAATCCAACACCTGACCTGTTAGCTCATTGCATTGTGGGAAGCAGAACTATACTGGTAGACTGGTCAGATACCTACAGGATTTTTTTTAATGTATTATGACATCCAAGTGTTTTTGCAATATTGTGGGTTCTGCCAATGTTTACATACTCCATACAAGATATTTTGGAAAGACGAACTGTAAGTGTAGAAGCACGTTCTAATGGAGCTTGTGTGCATCCAGTTTTACAACAGTTTTTGAGACCTGTAGACCTAACTTAAATTAAATTCTTAGACAACTGTTTCACATTATTCATTGTCTATTCTGAACAAGCATGAAGGCAGGTGATCTTGCATATCTACCTGCTGTCATTAAACCTATCCACACTAAGATTTCTCTAACATTACTAAATGTTTGCAGTATATATAATTATTTTGTCACCAAAACAAGAACTTTCTTCAACAAAAATTAGTTTATGCAGGACTTTTGCTGAAGGTGTGAACTGTTGCTGACTAGGCAGTAAATCTTTTGTAACGTCAAGAGGATGTGTTGATTCATAAAAATAATAGTTCTCTTTATTTGTGACTTCATTAAGATATTAAAGACCTGCCTCTCAGGCTACAGTGAGGCGTTAGCATCCACAGTCCACCTGGAGAAAACAGACTTGGCAAGCCTGTTTAAAGCTTTATCAGAAGCACTTCTTTCATTTTGGCAACTAATCTTGTTACACTGACATGAAAAAGGAAAAACAGATCAGGATTAAAACAAAGCAGGAGGATGCCCAAACATTCGAGTAGCTGGAACCAGCCATTGTGAAACTCTTCCAGATTTTAAAATGTGAGGGTTGGCTGCTACTCTGTCTACTTGTAACTAAATATTTTGTGTCATGGACTCTGTTAGACTTTTGAAGAAATAATATAGGAGTCTAGTAAAAAGAGGTAATAATTCACAGTATGGTTTGATGCTGATGCCCAGACGAACATAAAGACAGCAGCAAGTTTTCAGTAACAAAAATTCACTTCTGACTCTGATACTGAACTATAAATTCAAGCTGCATATTTCAGTGTCGGACCTTTGCAGCTAAGACAAATGTATTTGATTGAGAGTATATTTCCATCAATCTTGAGAAGCCTTTCTTTCTTGACAAAGAAACACATCCTCTCAGTAGGATGAGTAATGACAGGCCATCATTTTGCTACCATCTGCCGCTCTGGTGCCATGGCTCTGTGAGAGACTGCCTGTGACCTTGGGGGTGGGCCGGGCTGGATGAGCCTGTCTGCATGACATGGACTCTTGTTGCCAGCTGTCCATAACAGCTCTCATCAAACACTGTGTGATGAGTCAGTGATGCTGGCCTATGATGCATCTTCTACAGATTTAAGCTTCCAGATTTGCCACCAAAATATTTTTTGTGGTTCTTGGAAAAGTATCTTGAAGAGTTTTCTACTTCATTAGGCAGTCATGGCAAAAAGAATAAGAGACAGAGTGAATGAACTGTAATGGCTGATAGCTCAGTCCTTTGGCGCTAGATTGTAGGCCTGATTTGGGATCTGATTTGCCCCCAACAAAATTAATGGGGATCTTCCCTATTGAAGCCTTGTTGCAACAAATTACTTGCCCAAGTAACCCTCAAGTGTGGTGTCTACCACGATTTTACTGCTGCCAATTCTGAGTCTATAACAAACTGAGTAAATCTGACATGATAGATAATCATTTTTTCAGATTGGGCTGTACCCAAACACCAGTGTTGTCAAATTATTTGATCAACATGGGCATAGCTGGTAGAAAACATGATGGTGTTTTTTCTTTTAGCCTCTCTGTCAGACTCAGAGCAAAGTGCTTACACAAATGTGAAAAAGGGAACACAGGAAAACTATAATTATTTACAAAAAAATTGCCAAACTCAGAGTTCCACAGTAACTCAATCAACAGGGAAATGTGCACAAAAGGTTATATGGTGGTGCAGAAATTAGTCCAAAAATGCAGATGTGAGTTAACATATTAGCACCTCGAGTATATTTGGTTTTTGAATAACATTCAGATAAACATCTGAGCCTTGCAAACACATGCAAACAAGCTTTGAACATTTCATTTTTGAACTTAAAATGTATCTGAAAGTGCCCCACTTTTTCCGTGTTATTTTTAAAAGGATGGTTGCCAATGAGCTGCTAACAGGGACCCTAATGCTATAATTACAGTTTTTTTATTATTATACATACGCCATAGCTATGAGCACCTACTTGATTAGGTTATTTGATTGGGAGGATATTGACAAACAATGGGTCACACATTTGAACAGCATCTTTCTGTGATTTTGGTTTTTGATCTCAATTTTCCCTTTTAATTTTGTGATACATAATACTATAACAGAAAATGAATAAAAAGAATATGCTGATATGGCATTTTGCTCATCTCATTTTAATACTGTTGTGATTGTAGACTGTCTTTCTATTTCCTCATGCTTGTTTTTAAGCTTTCCATCTGCAGTCACTATTTTAAACAGTTAAACAGCCTCGCTATTCATTTGCACATCTGTACAATGGCCATGCACAAAATAGCTGCAATTTCCTCCCGTCAGTTGAAAATATTCCCAGATGTCTATACATTTTGTATTTGCACTGTATTTGTTAAGAGTTACCTTCATTTGTATTTTGTTTAAATTCTATTCTCTATTTTTATATATTTTTTAAATTTTTCTTTAATTCCCTTGTACTAGATGAAACATCCACTGGAGTCAAATTCCTTGCATGTGCTGCACACTTGGCAATAAAAAATATTCTGATTCTGAAGGAGGATTTTGCTAAAGCAGAGAAATAAACAGTGAGGCCCAAGATTAGTTTATATTATTATATTTTTCCATTTTACTATAAATATGGTGATGAAACTATAACTGAATTTGCTGGTCTGCGTAATTGTAAGCTGAAAATATAACATTATGGCAGCTCCAACTGCTTTGCAAATGACCAGTTTGTGCATGATTGATGACATGACAGGGCACATATGCATGCGAAACACCCCCCTATAAAAGCTCCCTAACATTGTCTAAAAATATATTTAACTGAATAAATGAAGCCCCGTGTGTGTGCACACCTACTCATGCTTTCAACACTGGAGGGGAGGGAATGGTGAGTATGACTGTGTGATTAGGAACACTCATGAGTTTGGATTTAGATGTATCAGTGTGCTGCCTGTAGTCAGTGGCAAAGCATCACATCCTGGCCAATGAGAGCAATGCTGCATACTTTTACAGCTCATGACCATGGCAGCAGAAATAAACCCATCAGTGCTCTTAGCCAAATGAAAGAGTGACAAAAAGTTCAGATGCTTTTAACAAGAAAACTATATTTATATATTTGTCTATATTTGTTTTTGCTCTGAAGTCACGTTTGTTCGGACGAGTGTCTGTAAGATTCTGTCTGGAGAATCACCACAGTGAAATCTTTACTACAAATTGAGTCTCGCCGCGTTGTCATATTGCTCGCAGGATTATGGTGTTGTAAATCGGTGTCCTCATGTCCATGGACTCATTTGTCTCCTAAACTGATCAGGATTTGAAAATCCTCTGGTAAGAAGTCAGCCAAAGACTTGTGTAAAATTCACCAATTTTCAATGTGACAGCAGTAAAATTTGACATTTTAAACAAAGTCGTGTAAGAAGACGATGTTCTGGTTTTGTAAAATAAAAAAGGAGCCTGTCACACGTCCATCTCTCATTTCCTCACAAATCAAAGTAAGTGTCATTACAAACAGCCACAATAGCTGTAGAAGTCGTCCTGCTGAAATATAGTGTGAAAGTCTCATCTCACATTCTTAAATCATCAAGCCACGCTCCTGCTGCTGGTTTAATTCGTAAAATTTCATGACTACTTTGCTTTACATAATTAATAAACATCATACTATGTTTGCACGGATTAAGCTGATTGGTCACACAAGCATCGAGCTCTCTCTTCACTGACTGCAGGTGCAGTTAAGTCTTGAATGAGGTGATGGACGGTGAAGAGGTACATGAACTTACACAGTGTCCTGTGCATGAAACACACAATAGAGGGAAGTCCCTTTTACACAACAGAGGTGGTAATAAAGCTGATTTCAGTGTCCTTAACTGTGATATATCTGTGCTAAATACAAGTATAATAAACCTGCCCTGACAGCTTGACTTATTAGCCCTCATGGCTGCGTTTCTGGAGTCGTCCGTCAGTTATGGTTCAGCAGTTAAACAGTCATTGTAGCCTGGGGAAATTCAGATGGAGTCCAGACTGGCTTTTAGCTTCCCTGTTACATTTTTGAGAACACTTAGTAAGAGTATGCAGTAAAGTGCTCAATATAAAATTGTATTTTATTTTTTTAAATGACCTTTATTTAACAAGGAAAAGAAACTCATTGAGATTAAAAATCTCTTTTCAAGAGTGCCCTGGCCAAGATAGGCAGCACATGTTTATCAAAGTTACTTACAATAGCAGCAACGCACACAAGCTGGACGATTGAATGAAACAAGATCATCTGTCAAAACATTTGTGGCCAGATGCCTCAGTATTCATATCATTGAACTTCTCTATGCTTTTAAAAACTCATTTCATTATGTATCTGCAGAGCTGGCTGCATCCCAAACAGGTGTGACAAAGTTATATTCTCCTATAAAGTTCTCTGAAACTGCTCAGTTTTACCTGCCTTAATTATCTGCTGCACAGAATCTGACAAGATCAAGTACTCGACCTCATATATTTTGTTTTAGAACTCAAGGAATTACTGTTCAACATGTGCTGGGTACACACATAGACCAGGCCAGGAGTCCAATTTTTTAACAACTTTCCTCCCTCATTAGACCACTACCCTTCAGTCTGGAATTTTTTCTGTAATATTAATCGTTATTACTTCTTTTTGTCATTGTTTATGTTTCTTTTTATTGTTTTTATCACAGCCATGAATACAGATATTGCAGAGACAATAAATTTTATGAGAAGCGCTGATTAGGACCTGTATTTTTTTCATACAATATTGTTGTTCTTAATGCAGAAAAAAAAGTTAAAAAAAAGTTTTAAGAAGATATTTTGTCCATTTTCAAGTATTATGATGTATCGAAAATTTTAGTACCATCACCGATGTCGTGATACGTATGATATTGCCTGATCCTAGCCAAAACACCTCCTTAGTTTTGATCAAGCAGCCTCAGCCTCACTAGTACTTAAATAGTACCTGTAAAATGTCATGTATATTGCGCTGCAAGGGCACTTCATTTCAGCAGTAATCCAATCCAGTTTTTTCATCAAATGAATGCATAAAAATACAAACAAAATGAGAAACATGAGTTTAACTTGATCAAAAGTGTGAAATATTGATTAAACAGCAAAAATAACACATAGTTTCAGAGCTGACTTACACCTGAAAAATGAAGATAGTCCTGAATAAGTGTTTACAAACGACCAGTGGCTCTATATTACCAACATTCAATGATGAAAATCATAGGGACAAATCCTTAAAGAGGACATATCATGCTTGTTTCTCCTTTTCACTATGCCAGACTAGGATGCCTGTAAAGCATTTCTGCCCTCAGTACAAGTCATTTAGTTCCTTCATTGCCCCACAATAGCGTTCTCAAAATCCTCATTTTAGGCCATTATGAAGCCCTTGTTGAAACACTCGGATCTGAGGATGACCTAAAGTTACCTCGCAACGTCACAGCCCTTTGTGCTCTGATTGGTCAGTTCTATCGGGGGCTGAGCCAGCCTGTCCTTCTTCTTCTACTGTATTTTCCGGCAGGCTCAAAGCAGCGACCGCGTATTGAGTCCCCCTACAGGCCAGAGCTGGTAATGAGTGAATGTGAGCTAGGGATCTATATACCCCTGCTGGTGGATGTGTTCCTCGGTGACGGTTTTGTGGCTAACGGACATCACAGAGGAGGAAGTGTTTTATCAGATTACTCCAGTAAAAAGAAATGTACCTCGTGTCGTCACGACGTTTGAAATCTCGCGGACATCTTGCAATGACCTATTTTCAGAGGCATCAAATCTCGTTCTAGGATATCAGAAAAAATACAATATCTCATTTTTTGAAAATTAAGGGGGTGTAAGGTCTTGTTTTCAAATTTATTATATTATATGTAAGTATTAAATCATGCATCAGCATGATATGTCTCCTTTAATGACAACACAACACAACCATTAGGCCAATGACTGGGGCTTTGAAGCCAATTTGAAGTTGCCACATTTAAAACACAATCTCAGACACATTTCTGCAAAGCTTTTAACACAGAGAAGTCAGTCTGAAAACTCCTGACAAACATAAAAGTTAGAATTCACGAAAGTAAAAATACATTGGCATGAAGTCATATCAGCCTTTCCTATTAGTTATGCATAACTCACGTCCTTCTCAAAACCAGAATGTACCCTCTGTGCAGTGCTTCACCAGAAAGACAATACATACTCTGACCAAACTGATTTGAGCACGGTTATTGGTTCGGTCAAATTTGAGCTGTCTATCACAAGGTGACTGATACTGGTGCAGTTTGCCTCAGTTGCACTTTCTGCTCTTCAGCATCTGCCCTTTTTCTAACACCTGTGGTTGCTTGTTGGAGAACATGCATGTCTGTTGTAGTATGCGGTGTCTGCATGTAGTTTGTTGGTATGACTCAGTTTGTTTTGATGTTTTGCTGCCTGGGGTAGAGAGCTTACATTACACAGTGCCTGAGGGCACATTTCATACTGCAGAAAAGAGACACTTGAGATCATTTTAAAGGCTTCATTGATGCTCCACGGCAACAGTTGCATGTCATCCTCTGCTTCTCTCCCTCCTCTCTCTTGGTTGAGCTGCGTAATAAAGCAGAAACACCTTAAAAACAGTCTGTCACTCTAGGAAGCAGCTGCAACGGATCTATGGTGTTTTGATAGTGCTGTGAGTAATCCCAGTGTCCATGGCTGCTGTCTGTGAGCTACCACAGTGTCTATTTTTCCCTTCTCCGGGGGGGAAGAGGAGGGCTGCACAGCTGACAGCCGAGGTCATCACGCTTGTTTTTATCTGGGCTGGCACTGTCACAAGCTTGTATTTTCAAAATTCTGGAGATGAGGGCTGCAGAGTTACTTAGTGAAACCACACGCATGGACACACACACACAGTCAGGTGTCTTTAAGGTGTGGGCAATCAAATCCAAAACTAAACATCTGTTGGAAATGGTTTTTGGTGTTTTAGGGGGAAAGTTTAGTGCTTTGTTTCTTTAACAAATCCTAAAACCAAGATGGAGGCATGTATGAAATGTGGGTGTCAGAGGTTAAACGCAGCTGCGAGGATGAATGAGCTGAAATACGATGCACAGTGAGGTGTGTTTGATCATAAATGTCTTTCACCTTTTATGGTGCATTTAGCATGTCCTTAGGGCTCATTAATGTGCCAGACGGCTCACTGAGCGCTGCAGCAGCATGAGCTTTAATTATCAGAGGAACAGGATAATCTGTCATAATGACTGATTTCCACATGCGCTTCTCTTGCTGCGTGGATTTTTTATTTGCATGCAGCAACACTCACTGTTGGTGTTTTGCTCTGAATTATATTCACCTCTTACACACTCTTATCGTTTGAAATGCTTCAGTCTCCTTTTAGGATAAGGGAAGAGTTGTAAGTGAGCTCTACCTTGCAAATCATCTCCTACTGATATATCTGTTGTTGCTTGGCAACCACTTGGCATTTTTGTGAAGGGTACCCTTATAACCGTGTTAAAAAAAAGGCATGGTAAAGGCTAAGTTCCTTGAACTTCCACTGTGGGTGTTTGAATACTGAATACATTATGTTTCTCAGCAAACACCAGAAAGAGTTCTGCAGTCATATTGTTGAGCCAACATCTCTGCCCTGGAGTTTACAAAAGGGCTTCAAACTTTTTTTTTTCTTATTAGCTGGAGAGAATAAATAGAAGAGCTACAGGAGGGAGAACAGTTTAGAGTTAGTGTTAGACTTTTTGTGGTGATTGATAGCAAGATATGAGAGGTGAAGTGTCTTCATTAAAGGATAAGTTCGGTTTATGCAGCTTTCACATTGTTTATAGAATCAAGTAGAACAATATACTCACCCAGAAGGCTTTCCTGATCCAAACAGTGCATCGGGAGAAATTTAGATCCAAAATCGAGCGGCGGACATCCGTATAATGGTAGCACATAGGGCATGTATAGCGTCGCTCCTAAAACTGCATTAATCATCCAAAAACTCATTAGTTTCACCAATATTCCATCATGGTCCGCTCACGCTACTCCTCCAAGACAGTCCCGGGTCGCTCCACCCATGTTTTTGTGACTGTGCTGACCTCTGAACTGAAAACTTTCTATACGGCTGCCGCGGACTGCCAGCTACTTAACAACTTCCTTCTTCCAGTTTTGTGCAAAATGGACGAATATCTATCGGATGAAGATGTTGTGGAGGGGAACTTTGAATATGATCGGTGTCCTTACAGTTTCAAGCCAGAGTTTACAGATGAGGAGCTCATTGAAAGGAGGACGCAGAGGCAAAGAGAAGAACAGCTGGCCAGAGAGCAGTTTTCGGTTCAGAGGTCAGCACAGTCACAAAAACATGGATGGAGCGACCCCGGACTGTCTTGGAGGAGTAGCGCGAGCAGACCATGATGAAATATTGGTGAAATGTGAGTTTTGAGTTTTTGGACGATTAATGCAGTTTTAGAAGCGGCGCTAACATGCTCTATGTGCTACCATTATACGGATGTCCGCCGCTCGATTTTGGATCTGAATATCTCCTGAAGCACTGTTTGGGTCAGGAAAGCCTTCTGGGTGAGTATATTGTTCTCCTTCATTCTATAAGCAATGTGAAAGCTCTGGAAACCAAACTTATCCTTTAATGAAGGATTCTTAATACCAGACTGGAGATCATCTTTGTTAATTACATGGCTGGAACGAAGAGACATTGATGCTGGTGGATGCTAACTAGTCATATCATGGTGAGTGTCAGTTTGTGTGGGTGTGTGTGTGTGTGTGTGTGTGTGTGTGTGTATCAGTGTTTTGCAGAGGTGGGAGAAAGTCATTGTTTTGCAAGTCTCAAGTTAGTCTCAAGTCTTTAAACCCAAGTCTCGAGTCAAGTCTCAAATAAAGACAAGATGAGTCAAGTCTGATGTCATAGGCTTAAAATTTTCAAGTCTTAAGACAAGAGCATGCAGTGGTCAGTGGTCTGCTTCTGTGGCTCTCTATATTTGTCTCAGCTCCAGCTCAGCTTTCTGTCTGTGTGTGTGACACACTTGGCATCACGGAGACACATTTATAACTTAAAATTGATATGGACACATAGATATCAAATACAAAAGATATATGTATTCAAGGATAGGTCCATGATCCAGACATTCATACTATCAGATCAATACTCTGAAACACCAGGAGGGTATCTTGAGAATGGAGTTTGTGGTTAAATGGAATCAAAGGGATGCTATGCAGCGAAGAGGTCATCCTGCCTACTGCCTGTTTTTTTTGTTTTCTTGTTCCAAGAGCCTGATAGGATGGCTGCACTGATATTAGAATGACAGTACAGAGAAACAACACAGCATGAAGCACGTTGCCCTCCAATGATGAGAGATGTATAGAGTTCTTGAAAAAACATCAGTATATTTTCAAACAGGTTATATGTTTAGATAATGCTGTTTATATCCATTCAGGTGCCAATTTGCTAAAATAGCATTCGGCAAGCTACCAGTTCGGGATATTCTCCTGTCTGTGTGTTTTGCTGCCCGTCAAGAGAGACGAGAAAGGGAAAGGAGGCTGTTGTTAAAAAAAAAAAAGGGTGATTAGTGTTCAAGATCTCAAATCAGCAGCAGAATGACTCTTTTGCTGAATAGGCAAAAATCAGGTGACAAAAAAAGCTTCACTATGACAAATGTTCGCCACATTCCACATTAGCGCCACAAAATGCAGTGTGATGACAATGTAAACTGATGAGCTACCGTCTCTAAACTGTCAGCATTTGCAGCTCTCTGAACTGAAACATTCAACTTTGAGGTTCATTGATCCAGAAAAAGAAATATTGAGATATACATTTTGGCCCATAGTGCACAACCCTATTTCCCTCTTTGTGTTTTTGTTATGACATAGACAGACTTTGCATTTGTTAATGAACACTAAACACACAAGGATATAAAGTTTCTATCTGATTTCCTGTCAGTCTCCTTGATAAAGTTTTAAAATTACATCCTAAAAAATGAAACTGAATTAAATCTCAAAGTTGGTTGCTTTCTCTAACCAAAAAACTTTTCTTTCTCAAGCTTTTTCCTTTGTAATTTAACCATCTTTAACAATGGGTACTTGACCTCCTGTCTGGTTAACAAAACTGTCTTTTGGAAAAGAAAGCTTACAGGAGACTGGCAGCAAAAAGATTAGCTTTACTTGAAAAAGAAATAACATAATTTAGTGCAGATCACTTTGGACTTTTTAACTGTGGCCTCAGCAAGTTTTAAAGTTAAAATCAGACAAAGGGCAGAGCAGTGTCTTTATTTAACTTTACTGTAGGACCAAGAAGAAATGACTGAGTAGAATTAGCTACTGAGGCTAAAAAGCAGTTCATGAAATGGTTCACTATTGCGGCATGAAAAACACAAGTCAGCCTGGACAAGAATTCAGTTAACGCAGTCATGTTGGGCATCATGTGCTCTGGGTCCTTACTTCACAACTGTCATTGCAAGCTAAGGGCTCAACCACAGCTTGAACCATTAACTCTGCCAAGAGCAGCACAGCAGCACTGACACCATGTTGTTACCTTTGCTGAGCACAATAAAGTTATCGCACATTATTGATTTATATGTAGAGATGATCTGAACCTTTCTGTGTGGTGTAATTCAAACAGTGGTTAAGGTTATATCAAACTCAAATGTGACATTTAAGTGATTTAATTTCTCATATTGATCCGGTGGCCCTGCGGTGGAAGTAATACCGAATGATTGTTTGTTTTGGGGGGGCAGATTACTACCACCCAAGAAATTTCATACATTTCTATGCGGAATCAGGGTAGTAAATTATACAATACTTCAAGTTCACATGTTGTAATGACAGGTGTGTCTTTTATGGTTTACATGTCGATCGTAAATGTATGAGAATCATAAATAATAATAAATAAATTAATTTGTTTGATTTCCTCAGAATATGAAGAAGTTAAAAGCCACAAATCAACTTGGATTCATAACAAAATAATCTTCAGTAAAATAATAAAACTTGTGCTGAGAGTTAAACTCGTCTGAGTTTCTATTTGATTTTAAGGGTCATCGCTGTTTGACATAATAGAACTGAAAACACCGACTACTCCCTCACCATGGCGACCATATGGCCGCCATATTGATGAGGTCAATTATGTCATGAGGAAAATTTGCCTGAAGTCCCCATCACAGCTGATTGCCATGGTAATGGATTCAGAACAGCAGCTGATCTGCCTTTAACTGTAATTATCTCCACATCCTGCTTTAATTTCATTAGCAGCCTGCCGCCGTTGTGTGTGAGCTGTGAGACAGCCAACAAGAACAAGTTAATAAGACTCTGGGATTGTCCCAACTCTGCAGAAAGAGATGTCCCGCTTGAAAAAAACATCACCAGAGATAAACAAGGCTGCATGTCCTCTCTTTAGAAGAATAGTAAGAGGCAAAATATGGAAGTCCTTGAATCTGAGTTAATTGGCAGAAAATCGTATTCTTTCTTCTGACAGAACAAACAAAATATTTAATGTCAGATAATATTCCTTATTTAATTAAATTTCTTCTGGGCTTAGAAACCCAAAGACATTATTGTGAATTACTTAATCTAAGTCTTTGAACGGGGAAAATACCGTCGACACACGTGTAGCATCCCACACATTCAGCTGCTTAATGAAAAGGGCATACAGGAAAATCAACTTGGACTAAATTCAAGTTTGTAACAAAGTGTCAGATGTGTCTTTTAGTCCCTCTTATTGCTAATTAAAAACTTGTGATGCGTCTTCTGGATGTATTGTATCTTATAATAATGTAATTTTAAGGGGAATTTTCTGACTTAAACTGAGAGATAAGAGTTTGAAATGTTACAGAACAGATTTATTTGAGTTTAGTTTGGAAAAAGAAGACTGATTCTTTGACTTTTGTTGTACAAAATGTGTGAAGTTTTACTAGTCAACTTTCATACTTTGATTTTTTTAGATTATAGTATCTTTGAAAAATAATAAGCATACAGCAGATAGCACATTGCATGAAACGTGGTGATTCTTATTAAAGTCTTGTTTCTCCCCGACTACCCTAATTAACTTTGATTTTAAAATAAACTGCTTGGATTTTGAAATTCAAAGGTCAAGATCATTCGACCCCATGTTCATCTTATACTTAGAAAAGTCTTCAAAAAGAGATCTTTTTTAGACTTTTCACTAATTTAAACTCTGACTCACAGACAAATCTTTTGAGTTTTAGAGGTCATAGATAAAGCTTCTACCTGTATGTTCACCCCTTAGTTTTACACATGAGAACTTAAGGGATTTATTTTTAGTCTTTTCACAAACTGGTTAAAGAATTGAGGTCCAGGATCAATTTGCATCATGTTTATCCATGTATGGCCATGTGTCTGATAGACCAGAGACAGCTTGAGAAAATGTTAAACAGTTTGTTTAACAGATAAACTGATTTAAATTAAGTTAAAGGGACTGTGAGGATAATCTATTACCAGCAATGTAAAAACTCTGCTACCCATGAGCATGCGCGGCGACTGTCCTAATGCTGCGTTCCAGTAACCTCGGAACTGGGAGTGACATCAACTCCGACTTATTGGCGTTCCAGTTGAAGTCGGAAAAAAACATGCCGATCTACCAGGCTATTGTTAGCTGTTGTTAGCACGCCTACGTTGTTGTTCACAAATATCATATGAAGAATGTGATTATCACTAAGGCAGCATTTTTGTAAATATAAGTCTAACAATACTATGTATACAGCTGATCTAGAGCGACACACCCCAGTCAGAAGTACAAATAAATTGATTATTACAGGAGCTAAATAACTGTTCACACTGGGGGCATCCATCTTCGATTGTCAACTGCGAGGTTTCACCGAGTTCCCAGTAGGAAATTCTGACTTCGAGGGGTGATCCAGTCAAGTTTCCTACTCGGAACTTGGAAATTCCTACTTCTGACTACAACTGGAACACACCAAAAGACGTCTGCAATCCAAAGCGTGTGTTTGTTGTTATGCAGCTCAGACCTTCCTCAGAACTCTGCATTGCTTTACAACTTCTTTTTTCAACAACTTACAGGATGCAAAGCGACGAGGTAATGTATCTCTTTCTAGTTACGTAGTGGTAGTTTTTGATGTGTGACAACAAGCAAGTTTTGAAAACCTTAGTATCGTGGTTTTGTAGCCGGCTATATATCGCTACTTACAGCCCAGTGCTCTAAGACATGTCCGAATAATATAAATTTGCTCTAGTTTTAATTGTCTTGTTCCCGAAGTTGAGTATCCAGGCCAGTCCAGCCCTGTCTGACCCGACCGGAAGGCTACGGAATAGCATTTATAGATAACCTATTTTGATACTATGAAACTCATCTTAAAGTGTGTATTTCAATCAGGCATATATCTTAAAGTGAGACTTTTTTGTAATTAATTAGAAACTCCTCACAGTCCCTTTAAGGCCGTTTGGCCTCATGATTACCATTGCTTGAGACTGTAATATCTCAAGAGTACTTGGAGTTAAAAATAAACAAACCAACAAGAACAAGACAAAAACAAAACAGAAATTCGACATTGTGATTCAAGGATTTTAAGGGAAATGCGAAATGTATTGGGGTTATGGTCTTGAATTTAATGTCTCAAAAATGCAGGAAGCTGATTTTTACTTCCCAAACTTTGTGTAAATTTCTACTTTAATTTGGTGATGATCTATGTCCATTGTGGAAGGAGTCTAGTGTCACTCTGACCTTAAACCTTACAACTACACAACTTCACCATTATACAGGGATCACCAACTATAATTGATGAAGGGACAGTTTTTATGGACACAAGGTGGGCAGATCTTAAGATAAATTGACAAGGTTAAAATATTCCAGTCTAATTAACTTGTTTTACTTTCATCCAAATTGTATGTAATTCTTAAGCCTTGAATGTGAGATCAGTCCCCATCACAATAATTGCTGTCACTCACATGTTTTGGCTGCTTATTCCTTAAGCTGTCATTTTCTTTTTTCATCTTCCCCAGCAACTGTTGAATTGGAAATCTCACTTTTGTGTGTCCACTCAAGCCAAACAAATATCATAATTAATGTTCTACAGCTTAAAGGAAACAGGGAATAATACGAGCAATGATTAAAGAAAATGCATTTATAACAACACTGATAGCTTGAACAACATCAAAAAGGACAATGATGAACTATGTAAATGTTTATTTAATTTTTACATTAATGGGGTTTGACACTAATAAACTAAATTCTGGTTGAATATTCACAAAGTCAGTTGATCAACCATGTAGTTAGTCCTGGTTTCAATCACATTTGTTTTTTTTGGGGGGGGGGGGGGGGGGGGGGGGGTTAAACAGCTTTTGGGATTTAAAATAAAGACACTGAAAGATGCCCACTTATTACTTTGTTCTCTTCTCTAAATTTGATAGTATTTTGAGGGCCAGATTGTAAGCTATTGGAGGCCAGATGTGACCCTCTGGCTGCCAGTTGATGATCATGTTAATACTGTACTGTCACCGTCCAGCAACTGTTTACTTAACGAAGGAATAAAACAACCAGGCAGTAGTTCTCACATGTTCTTTGTCTTTAGTGGTTATTGATGCAGATCTGCTCATCATATCAGTAGATGTTAAATAGGGGTTGTGTGTGTGAAACAGAGTGAAGGAACATGAGAGAACTTGCTTGTCACTAAATGAGAGACTGTATGCGGTCTTTACTTTAGAGAGAGGAGAACTACCAAATTAAATGAGGGCTGCACTGCCTGATTATTTATTCACATGGTGTCCAGCATGCTTGAGTAATTCTGATAAATCACTCTCCCTGCAGCAAAATCAATATGTGTTGCACAAACAACACTTCAACCCAAAACAAAGCCTGATAATGCCCCTGATATGGACTCTGTTTTTCCTCTCAAAGCCTGATATGCCCCGCATCAATAATGCATTAGAGGTTACAGGTTGCTTATTTCTTGTAATTAATTTAGTCCTAACCTCACAGTAAGACGTCAATTAATCATTAAACTGAACATGAAATGCTCACCGACTTCGGTCAGCATGTCACGCTGTAGGTGCAAAACGGTATCAGGGGATTTAAACCGTTTTCAGAAGTGATTAAACAAGAAAATGTCAGCTGCACTTGTCAGCATTTAAATGGTAAATTATATCTTATGAAACTGCAGTAATAATCACAAGTGTGGCAGGAAAGAGCGTGTAAATCAAAGAAATAAAAGAAGCAGTGAGTCTTGGTCGGCTGCCTTTTTATTTTTCCTTTTTCTCTGCCTGCAGTAACTTCCCCTGACCTTTGTGCGCAGGCTGTGTACCATTTCAGACAACTTCTTTTTTCAAAATCAATTTCCTCTGTAAACAATAGTTCCATGAAAAAGGGTAATTCATCCTCTGGAACCTGGCAGTCCTTACTGGACTGATACTTCTCTTATTTTTATGCCTCCATTACTGCAGTGATGTTTCGTCCATTATGCTTCAGCTGTGACTGCGGTAGAGCAAAATTATTAGGAGCATGACTCCATTAACTTTAAATATAATATATAGAATTTAATCTAAAGTTATGTACGTCAAAAAATCTGCCCAAGTCGCAAAATTAAATCAATACAAGTAGTTCCTTTGTAAAAAGACTCCTTTATTTAAGTGTTCAACCAACACCTTAAAACATTTCAATGATGCATATCCAAACTGACCTGTCGATATCCATGAAAAAAATACTGTTTAAAGAGCAGCACTTTTTATCCTCTGGTGCAACACTTTTGTGGGTTGGTAAACCTATCTAACATATTCATGTAGGACCTAAACAAAAATATTACTTTGATCTTTTCCTCACCCTTGGATATTTTAAAAAAGGCTCTTTGCCTTTGTTTGCTTTAGAGTGGAGGATCTCAACCACATGGTCATGGACCTGCACTGGGCCACAGAAGATTTAGTACAAATAAAATTAATTTATTCACCATTTTTGGATAAGGGATGACTGGATCTTTTGTATCTTCTTGTGTAAATTTACTGCACAGATGTAACTCTGAGGCTCTCTGACTCGCTTACAGCTGTGATAAATGAAAAAGTACAACCTGAGATGAGCTCATGGTTAAACTATGAACTCTTCCACCTGTGCTCTGAACGTAGCTGTAAAAATATTATTTCACTCTGCATGATGCTTGTGCCTGGAGTACAGTCAAATTATGCAAGAGCGCTGAACTTTCTGGTGTGGAAGGATTCAGCTCAGAGGTAAAAACTATTAAGAACCCGTCAAAAATCAATGGAAACATCAGATCCGCTTGGACTGATGATTGATGGTTAAAACACACTCCTAGCACAACGGGTGAATTTTAGCCAAATTGAGCAGCTGATAAAAACAGAGGAATGTTTCAAACTGTCTTTTTATTTAGGGTTAAGAAACAAGCCTTAGCTCCCTCTGATCCTGTGTTGTGTTGAGCTATATTCTGTACTATGTGTGTTTGTTGTCGCCGCCGCCGCCGCCCCAGCTGTGGTACAAAAAAGTTTGGTACCACTGCTTTAGAGGACAGTCAGGACAATTTAGGATTATTTTTTAGTTGTGATACTGATTCGATATCCAAAATGCCCTGTCTCCTGAAATCTGTATGCTATTCACTGGGAACCTTAATTAAAATGAATAATGCAAATACTCTCACATTTACATATTTACATAAACAGCTCTCACCTTCCATAACTCTTCTAACCTTTAGGATGGTCGGGATGAGCTTGTAGTTGCACTACCCATTCAGAATGTGAAGATGAGTATGATAACAGAAATATTTACTGATAAGTGCATAAATTAACAACCAAGATGCATCAGAAGCACAATTGAAAATATGAGTGTGATCAAGCCTTCTGTAAATTCAAATTACAAAAGCAAGAAGGGATAGTTGCATTGTTTTGCCTTGTTTTATTCACAGCATAGTAAGTGGATGTTTACATGGATGAGAATTCCTGTTTTGATCAGGTTTTTAAGTGACCTGCTTGTGTGTTTGGGTATGAAATCATCTCATTCAGTGCTGGAAATGACTGGTTTAGCCTGCCGTATTTTGGTAAACATCTGAGTCATGTCAAATGCTACTGCTGAAAACATGCCATTTCCACAAAATAGAGGCACATTACCAAAACCATGTCCTGTTGTTATTAAGAAAATGTGAGAAGTAGCCAAATTTCTAAAGAACTCCTCCTGAAGAGTTTGATGACTTTTATATTAGAGATTATTGTCATACACTAGTCAGCTTCCAGCACATCGCCAATTTTTGAAAACTCATTTAAAAAAAGGTTATGCAGACAAACATGAAAACCTGACATTAACTTTTACTGTTGTAAATTACTGTTATTTTAATTCATCCTTCACAGTGGCAGGTAGGGTGGAAAAAGATGGATATTAGTCACTAAACAAAAGCACCTGCAATTACTGGGTGGAAGGGAATGATCCCCAGTCCCTGATCATGTCCCAGTTTCATAAAATAGAATAAAAGTCCTAACAATGATACCAGTAAATCCTGTTTTGTCACTTAAAAAACTCTAAAGGAAACCGGATACTGTGGCATATTTTTAAACCTGCATTCTCACAGCTGTCAAGGAGCTGCACAGCCTGAGTCGAACAAACATGACAGCAGAGCAAGAGGGTCTTTCTTCTGAAGCCACAAATGAAGCTTTTCCATTTTTGGTACCTGCTTAACTCATGACCTTCTCCGTTTTCCATTTCATTATAGACTTTATCAGTACCTCGTTAAGGTAGGTGGGACTGTCATAGCAGGACTGTGCAAAACTGAGGTTGAATCCTCACTCCAACAAAACAGGAAACAGAGGCGATTGAGTTGTCCACCCCTAGGTGCTATGAGATTAATTTTGTTTTAAAGAGGAGAGCTTGGGAAGTCATTAAGCAGCCCATAGACGACAAAGGAGGGGCACAATAAGGCTCAATCCCAATTTTACCCCTTAGCTCTTGTCTTACCCCTTGGTTTTGCACATTAACATTGAGTGAAGTGGTGTCCCAATACTCCGTAGGGCTAAGGGGAAGGGCTAAGATGAAGGGCTACACATCCCTCGAAACAAAGACAGACAGGGACCTCACTTGGAACTAAGGGGTTAAGAGAATTTCCCATAATACACCCCGCCTGTTGACAAGAAGGCAGTGCGTAGACCGAAGGAAGCACTTAATTATAAGTCATAACTTTATCATCAAGTACATATTAATCATGATTTTAGTTGTTGACTGCATTTTTGAATTTCTCTTTCTAAGAAGCTAGCTTTCACAGCTGTGGTTATGGTTATTGTCACATCTACTTACGTCACAGCCAGCAAGTGATTCTGGTTGATGACTTGGCAGGAATCGAGTGGCATCTCGTTTCTCAGCTGTGTGTTTCACCCCTTGCCCTTGGCCCTCAAAACAGAGGGCTGAGGAGAAGGGGTAAGACGAAGGGGAAGGGGTAGAATTGGGATTCACCCAAACTCTTGGCAACACTCAGAAGTCTCCACATCATGTTCAGTCTCAACTCAGCTTGCTTGGATATACACTGGAGGTGATTCAAAATGCTGTCAGGTAAAAGCCCCAAAAAGTTTTGAGTTTTGTCCTTTCATGGAAAATGAAGTATGGTTTCAAAACTGAACACAATAAAAATACTTTGCTTTTATGCTTGCAAGCTTTTTCATTTGGTTCCACTTCACCCAAGTGGAGGACAGACTATGTAGCATCTTGTACCAAAACCAAAGAATTACCAAAACAAAGGAACTTGTAAGCATAAAGTTCAGTATTGTAGGTGTGTTCAGTTCATTCAGTAAATTTGGATGAGCTCCTGACCCCATCTGCTGCAATATACAGATTACAAATTGCTGTATATAATATATTAACTATTTAAATGAACTTCATACAGACCAGCTTCAAAAATATAAAACTAAGGCTGTGACCGAAATGGCATACTAACATACTACATACTACATACTATAAGTATGATAAGAATGCCTACCGTTCACACTGTAGTATACTACTAAGTTTCCCATGATGCATTTCAAACCTCCGACAACAAAAATCAGAAGCACACCAGGCTATCAAATACCTCTGCTGATTTCCACATTTGAAAGTTCAGAGATCATTTTTGGTGAGAAAGTCACCACGCAGAATACCAAAATGTGGTCGTTTGAGCCATAAAACGCACAGACACAAATTTCATCTCTGCTTTTTGGACATTCTGTTATGCGCGCCATGATGCTATCGAAAAAACTTCCGGTAGGCTCCAAAACAAGAGTCCAATTTACAAAAATTTAAAGAACTAAAAGGAGATAATTAAAGATGCTTTTATTTTGAAAACGGGAAGTTTGCTAGTGGCTGACTTTAGCTGAATGCCGGTCTATTTTCTCTCGCAATGCATTATGGGGCTTGCTATGCATTATGGACCGTTTGAGTGTGACTAGTATGCCCACCTTACATATTTACATTTTTTTTCCAATACAGTATATATCCAGGTATTTCTTGCACACTCATTCTTTTCATACAACCTAATGTGAACGCACTACATACTCATTTTGACGTCACACTTAGTATGAGTAGTATGTTAGTATGCCATTTCGGACACAGCCTAAAACTAACTAAAACTAACTAAAACAGGGCACAGTTGGCCTACTGGTTAAGGTTGTGCCCTTTGAGGTTCGCCCTCGAGAGGTGGCCTTGGTTCACATTTGAGTTTCTCAGAATTTGTTATGAAGATATATCCTGCTTTCTAAAACTGGATTTTGATGATTATGTGCCGAACAATATGCCTGAAAACCTGATCAAAACTGGGACACAGAAACCCATGTAAACACACAGAGGTTTTCCCCATAGATCTCCTGTGACTCCAGTGTATGACAGTTACGAAACTGTTATCCAGAGGGATTTCCCTAACATCACAGCATCACCCTCTGCAGTATCACGTTGTCATCGCCTGTAACACAACCTGAGATTTCAAACCCCTGCCTCTGTCAAAACTAACAACACTCCTCAAACCTCAGCAACAGGAGGATATGCTCACTGTGCTCACGGTGTTGCATCACAGCTTTGAGAAGCCAACAGACAAAAAGGAAGAAGAAATGTGATCAGAGATTGTGACATAAAGACCTTTTTAAGGGTTTTCATCCATCACACATGATATCAGTGAATCCTTTATTTTCCACATAGCCGGGAAAACGATCACGACAAACTGAAAAAAAACAACAACCAATAAATAATATACAAGCCTCACGTGCTTACTGGGGGATATTGCAAATAGCAAAATTAATAATGGATGCTGTGCTACCTACCGATTGTTTTCCTTTGATGCCATTTTGGATGTACCACATTCTGATTGTTTATTTAAAAACAACAAACACAAATCTGCAGGGAAATAAACATGTGTGAGCTTTCTGGCCCACCCCTGAGATTCTCCTGAAAATACCTATGGAGAAAAACTTGAATCCCTTTTGATTAATTAAAGTGTAACTGAACCTCATCAGCAGAGGAGCTAAAGGCTTCCCTCTTGATTCCAGGGTCCTTGGGAAATGAATGAAGCTAGGAGCTCATAAGAAAAGTAGGCAATTTCTTTAACATTTTGGCAACTATCAGCACTCTGCAGTTGCTAAGTAGCCCGATGCAGGGTAAGCTTTTTGAAATAAGTCGGGCATAACTCTGACACTAATGCTCATTTTGCACAGGACTGACAAAACCCCGAGACCTCTGAGATTTGCATCCAAACAGTCCATAGATTATCCAGGATTTAAAGTCCTTATACATTTAATTTGAAAATAAATCACAAATCATGTTAACAGCAATGAACATGGTTGAAGTTCATTTTTTCCTCTGTCGACTCTTGTTAATGTTCTTAAGCATAAGCAGCAGAATATGAATGAAAAGCTTTCTCTGATGATTTATTTAAATCTTTAACAATCAAGTTTCAATCAAGTAAGGCTCTGTTTCCAATCCAATCCAATCCAACTTTATTAAGCGCTTTAACAAACAACCATAGTTGAAACAAAGTGCTGTACAGGAGAATAAATAAAATACGAGATAAAAGAATAGACATAAAACATAAGTAAAACGAATTTTCAAAGACAAGGAACAATTTAAAAGACATAAGACAAATTAAAATGAATGTTTGATTCATTCAAACTGATCATGCAATCTTTGGAACTTTTTATTCATTTCGTGGCTCTAAATAAAAAGGAGGAAACAGTGGTAGGCTACGATTTCATCATAAAATATTTATATGAATCTGTCTTTTAAAAACAGAAAATATCAGGCCTCCTGTACTTACAGATATTCAGAAACTCTGGATGAAGAGAAAGAGCTGTGGTTCTGGGACTTACGGGTCACTGGCTGAAGTCTTGGTTGGACCAGGTCTGGACCTCGGTCTTATCACTGGGGAAGTGCCAATGTACTTTCCTAATACTGCCAAAGTGTTTTTGACCCAGTCCTCTCACCCCTTACTGCTCGGGCAGGTCGTCCTAAAGTGCAGCAGTCAGTGCTTTATTGAGCTTCTATAAGATCTGTCTGTGCAGTGTGTTCACACAGCATGGCGGGGCACACTGAAGGGCCTTTAGGCAGCTCTAGGTGTGCCTTGGTAATTCTAACAGCCTGAAGTATTACAACTTCTAAGAACAAACTAATGCGACATTGTGACACCCATTAAACAGACTTCTTCGTATAGAAATGAGTACTTGGACTGAATACCATTTGTCTGTACATGTTTATTTTTGCTTATTTAAGTTAACCATCATCATTAACAGTTTTTCTTCTCTATCAAAATCCTTTTTTTTTTTTTACCTTAATGTTTATCTCTTTACAAAAAGGCAGTGTTGGACTGTTCACTGGTCTGTAAAGTCAGAGGAGGTCCAACATCTTTGGTTTGAGTTCAAGTGAATTGTACTTACATGGAGCACCAAAACTCGGGGTGCATGACATTGAATGATATGCTTATACACAACAATAAGGTATGTTCTTACTCATTTTAGCCAATATTGATATAGATACATAGTTTTGTAAAGAACAACAGGTCTCTTTTATACTAGAACTGATCTGTTCCTCTGAGTGTGACAGTCTATTCTTGTCAGCAGCTGGTGTGAAACGAGAAAAAGATTTAATTTTAAGATAAATGTTACTAGATTGATTTTTTAAATGTAGACATTCAGTGATGAGAAGGTCAATCAGTGTTGGACATTTTTACATTCTGCCAATATATGAGATATGGCCATATGATCACACAGACTATTGGATATTCATAAAAATACAAAATAAGCTTTTGATCACATGTTGCACTTTAGAATTAATTTTGAACACTTGTAATGTCAAAGCTGTGTTATTGCTGAATATTACAACAAAAAAGCAAAAATAATTTTGAAACCTGGCTATTTTTTAAAAAATACTGAAAAAACTTTCTAGGTCTATTTATTGAAAAAGCGCAGTGTCCCCTTGAAGGTTTCATAATTATTAAAAAGAATTTATGGAATTTTTTGTTGTATAAGGAAGTTGATGCACCCAAAGGCTCATTTGTAGTAATAACTTGTAGTTGGTCAGATTCCCACTGCACGCCAAGACTTGCCTCAAGACACATCATTTGAGAAACATGGCCCTACATCTCTAATCAACCCTTTAAGCTTTATAGTGATATTAGCAATATTGTGACAAATGATTGTGCATCCCTGAACAAACCTGTGTTGTGGTTTGGTTTGGAAAGTTTTTGGCATGTTGATGCAGGTCCATATCAGTAGCCAATTTTGGTTCAGATCCCACCAGAAAATGTAAATTTGTTGACTAGCTGAGGATGGCAAGGTCACCAAAGACCTCAACAAGCCAAATAAAGATTATGGTGTAGGTGATATTGTGTTTTTATTGGATTTTATTCAAAAGTGAATCTGACAGCATAAACAGACCAATGCTTGCAAAACTGTTTACAGGTGTATACAATCAAATGACTCCTCAGTCCAGCAGTATCTTAGCCAGCATGGCAGGGGTGGGCAACTTTCATCACCAAGAGGTCCTTATAAAACAGTTTTTCCCAGCCTGAGGGCCGCTTGTTACAAATGTTCAGAAATTCTCAAATAAGTTATCATACATAATAAAATGAATTTGACACAGAATTCAAGCAAATTTAGCCAAAATATATGGAATAGAAGCCGACAAAGCTTTTTTCAAATCAATGAAATGATGAGTGGTCCCAAATTAGTCCCAAGTAGACATGGGCTGGACGCCATATTCCCTGTTAAAAGTTACTGGTGGGTTGACTTGACACAACAGTTTTAATGTAAAAACATGACACACTGTGGCTTAAAAGTTATTGTGAAAGAAAAGATTTAAACAGTAAATCATCATTAAAGATTGCATGGTTACTCCTGGTGGACCTGGAGAAGGCATTCGACCGTGTTCCTCGTGGGGTCTTGTGGGAGGTGCTCCAGCAGTATGAGGTAGCGAACCCCCGATACGGGCCGTCCGTTCCCTGTATGACCGGTGTCAGAGTCTGGTTCACATTGCCGGCAGTACATCTGAGTCGTTCCAGGTGAGGGTTGGACTCCGCCAGGGCTGCTCTTTGTCACCGATTCTGTTCATTACTTTTATGGACAGAATTTCTAGGCGCAGCCAGGTCGTTGAGGGGTTCCGGTTTGGTGACCTCAGGATTGGGTCTCTGCTTTATGCAGATGATGTGGTCCTGTTGGCTTCATCGGACCGTGACCTTCAGCTTTCACTGGATCGGTTCGCAGCTGAGTGTGAAGCGGCTGGGATTAGAATCAGCACCTCCAAAACCTAGTCGATGGTTCTCGCCCGGAAGAGGGTGGAGTGCTCTCTCCAGGTCGGGGATGAGATCCTGCCCCAAGTGGAGGAGTTTAAGTACCTCGGGGTCTTGTTCACGAGCGGAGGAAGGGTGGATCGGGAGATCGATAGGCGGATCGGTGCAGCGTCGGCAGTGATGTGAGCACTGTACCGGTCTGCCGTGGTAAAAAGGGAACTGAGCCGTAAGGCGTAGCTCTCGATTTACCGGTCCATCTTCACCCCGATCCTCATATACGGCCACGAGCTGTGGGTCATGACCGAGAAAACAAGATCGCGAGTACAAGCGGCCGAAATGGGCTTCCTTCGCAGGGTGGCTGGGCTCTCCCTTAGAGATAGGGTGAGAAGTTCGGTCATTCGGGAGGAGCTTGGAGTAGAGCCGCTGCTCCTACGCGTTGAGAGGAGCCAGATGAGGTGGCTCGGGCATCTGGTCAGGATGTCTCCTGGACGCCTCCCTGGTGAGGTGTTCTGGGCATGTCCCACCGGTAGGTGGCCCCGTGGAAGATCCAGGACATGCTGGAGTGACTATGTCTCTCAGCTGGCCTGGGAACGCCTCGGGATCCCCCGGGAAGAGCTGGACGAGGTGGCTGGGGAGAGGGAAGTCTGGGCTTCCCTGCTTAGGCTGCTGCCCCCGCGACCCGACCATGGATAAGCGGGAGAAGACGTGAGACGTGAGACATGGTTACTCCTGCTGATGGCTCACCAATAAGTAGGTTAATCTATGATCACATGCTGAGGGTAAAAGCATAAGCTACATGGATACTAACAGCATGTAAATAATGAAAACAGCCCCTATGTGTGTTTAAAAAGCAGCTACAATAACAGCATGACTCATACCACTGTCTCTCACCTGCAGGTGGTAGCAGTTAACATCTACTGTATAATTGTGAAACGCAGTGAAGCTCACAATAGACCCCTCAGGGCTGTTAACAGCTGTCTGCTCCTTCAAGTGGAAGGGACAACACTGAAGATTTAAAGGCGCTACTCTGACAGTGATGCAGGTGTTTCTGTAGTCAAAGGGAGAGAGTCCAGAGGGAAAACTCTGTATATCAGCGTCTCTCCTCTCTGACCAGCAGCAGGTTCAGGCAACAGCTATAAAATAACAGGATCCCTCACATAAGCTCAGAAATGCCTGTTGGGATTTATAACTTGGCCTCATAATTAAAGTTCTTCTAAAGCCCCATTAACCCCAATTTATTATTTAACAGAAGAAAGTTAATATGAAGGGGATTTTTGAGAGATGTGGTCAGATTCAAGGAGACTTGAGATTGATCAGGCCAAAGTGTGATTATCTGCTTACCTCTGACATTCATCAGATTTATTATTCAGTTTAGTTTAATTATTGATTATCCCTAGTTGGTTAGATTAAACCTGATAAAAAAGGAAAAGAGATTTATTTTTAAACTACTTGTGTCTGCACATTTTTAGCGAAGTGGTTGTATATAATATCAACTTTATTATTTTCCTCGGTAAAAATTTTTTTCTCACAATACCAGAATTAAAAACTGATATAATTTTACTAAAACTAATCATTTTGAGACTATTTAGTATCACTGATTTGTAAAGCAGATGAGGCAACTCACACAATATTGTTTCTCTTGCCTTTAGTCATAGAAAATTGCAGACATACAAAATTTCAAAAATGTTAAAACACACTGACATTTGACAATGTATATTTTGGTTGACCAATTTCCTTGCCCCTCAATATCGTGTGTTTCAATATGATAATAACCTCATTATTTAAATTAGTAAACAGTTTACTTTAAGAGGTAATATTTTGTCTTAAAGACGCTAGAGGAATTTCTAAGTAATTACCAAAAGCCTCACTTTTAGATATATGCCTGATCCAAATTCACACTTTAAGATGAGTTTTATAGCATCTAAATAGGTTATCTATAAATGCTATTCCTTAGCTTTGCGGTCAGGTTGGACAGGGCTGGACTGGCTCAACTTCGGGAACAAGACAATTAAAACTAGAGCAAATTTATATTATTCGGACACATCTTAGAGCCCTGGGCTGTAAGTAGCGATATATAGCCGGCTACAAAACTATGATACTAAGTTTTCCAAAAATTGCTTGTTGTCACACATCAAAAACTACAGCTATGCAACTAGAAAGAGATACATTACCTCGTCGCTTCGCATCCTGTAAGTCATTGAAAAAAGAAGTTGTAAAGCAATGCAGAGTTCTGAGAAAGGTCAAGCTGCATTCATTAGCATCACAACAAATGGACACTTTGGCTTGGGTCACGTCTTAACGACAGTCGCTGCATGTGCTTATGGGTAGCAGAGTCTTTATGTTGCCAGAAATAGATTCTCCTCAGCATCTTAAAGTTGAGGATTCATATTTTCATTTTTATGACTTGCTAGGATATGTTCATAATCACAAATGTTTTAAAAACAACCTTTTAAATGCAAACTACACTCTGATAATGATGCTAGATAAATATGGTGGGGGCAGCTGCTGGCAAATGCAGTAGAGGCATGTTCAACAAACTAAGTGCATATCAAACTCCAATATAGTCTCTTTAATTATATTATTTTTAAAACCAGATGTGAGAGAACTAGTGTGCAGTCCTGACTATTTTAATCACTCAAAACAATAAAACACCAAATTGTATGTATTGTATTGTATGTAGGAATCTCTGTGCTTCATCCACAGACCAGGACTCAAACATTTTAAAAACACTTCAGTGGATTCTCCAAGAGCAGTTCGATATTCGATGGCACACTCTGCAGATATTCTGGATGCCTGAACTGAAAAATCTCAATTTTGAGAAAACATGACATATCTGTCATGGTGCTGTTTGACTGAAAGGAAACATCTGATCAAAGTCACATCCTACATGGACATGAACAGTTGGCTCCTTAAGTCAGCTGTAAGTGATCCAAGTTTGCCCAGTAATCTTACTTAAATCATATTTAGTCTCAGGTGTTTATTATAGTTGCGTGAGCTGTTCCTGATAAGGAAAATGTATATTTATACCCCCGTCTGTTTGAGACACTCTGCTTATCAGTGATTCTCTGTTGGCAAGCCGGGCTCACAAATGCTAAACACTGCGGGTACTGACAACAGCAGAGGATGTCACCTTGATTTGCTGAAAAAGTGACTCATTGTAACCGTGTGGATGATGAAATTTACAGGAAAAGAAAGTGAAAAGAAAACGGAAAAAAAGCTCTGGCTGTTCTGCTGAGCTGATATTTGAGTGCTGCAGTAACTGTGAAATCATAAACGTACAAATTGATGAATATATTAATAATGCAGCAGACTACATAAATTAATGGCTGACAACAACACTGGGCTGTACATTTGCTTGCTGCTTGACACAGTTTCCATCAAGCACCCTGGAGTTGTTATTGCTCGCTGTAATCTGAGAAACCTTAACTTCTGGTGGTTTACTGCCTCTGAGTTTTAGAAAATATGGAACTAAACAACAACAAAAATTAAACATTATCCGACTTAAGCCTCTTTTTGTAACTTCAGTCAGTTCAGTAGACAAAGGCATTGATTGTAAATTAAAACTATGATCCAAAACTCAGAGGTACAGTTTTTATTCACTATATGGTATACTGTCAAAAAGTCAAACATATTGTTAACTATTTTCTGTATGGTGTTAAGGTGGAAATATTTCAAATGTTATCATGTAGCTGGCTTTAGCAGACAATCTCTGGAAGTCTCTCTACTACAGTCTGTTGTGAAAACATTATGAAACATATTGTTCATGATTTACTGACACTAAACAAGGCAGGAATGAAGATGTTAAGTTACATGTTCTGAGATCTTTTGTGATTGTTCTCAGTAAAATTGCATTTAATCATCATTCCATAGACCAATAAGTACACAATCACTGGTGAAAGAGTTTGTCCATTGTCATTCAAGTTTTTCTTTTTTGTTTGCCTGGTCGAAAGAGAAAGTTCAATTCGACCTTTGTCTGTTATTGAAAAGGTAGGGCTGGGTTTATAAAATCAGTTTAATCAATTTTCCTTTAAATGGTTCATAATCGATCCATAAAATCCAAAGATCGATCTATTAACGTGCAGAGAAGCAGCTTGTGGTATCAACCCTGCTAGACTCGCGTGATCAGCGTTTAGCGCTGCTTTCCACTGAACAAAATCCTTTGAGATGTTACAGCAAGCAGTCAAACAAACATGGCAGAAGTGAGTAGCACTATAGGGGCACCACTGCCAAGTTTAAAAGCTGATGTTTGGACGTATTTCGAATTTAACAGGCACGAAGGAAAAGACGAGTTGGACAAAAAACAAGTAATATGCAGAATATGTATTAATGTATATCATTCATATATGATTAATGTAACTGCTTTGGGTTCTTAATGTAAAATCAATTTTTAATAATGGACCAGGTCAAATTATTACTTTTTAAATTTACAGCATCATTTTAACCGAGATATCCCCGACAGAATAAATATCGAATTGAACCGTGAATCAAACCGATTTGAGACCTTGTAATATAGAGTCTGAAATCTGAATCGATACCCAGCCCTATGGAAAGGTAAATGTTTGTCTTTAACCATCATTCATAAACAACAGAAATGAAATGATATGTCTACATGCATACTGATTACGTGAATAAGGGTTTCCTGCTACTCTTTTTTGTTTGAGTAATCTGATCAACAGCTCTGCAAAAGAGGAACAATCTCAAAATTGGACTGAAGAACTGGGGAAAATACAATTGTAGATTAAAATCATCTTTCACTATGTCTTTTTTTTTTAGCTGAACAGTGATTTGCAATAAATATCCAGATAATTTCAAACATTTATCAACATAACATTGGTGAGCAATAAACTAACATAGCTTATTAATGGTATTTGTAGACTACATCAAGGTTACTATCAGCTGTCACTTTTAGTTGGTGTTTTGAGGCATTTATTTATTTCAGGAAGTAATAATAGTTAATATAAAACTCTGAAGTCTTTTGTTTCAGAACAGTTAATAATTTAGTACACTACTGGCTTCTGTCGAGGTCTTGTATCTGAAACGAGGGTATGTATTACATTTGGGCTTATCTCCATATTGGTCAAATTGAATTATATTTTACATTTTACATGCACACAAAAAAAGATGGTCCTCGTTGAGATATATAGATGGCAAACATTAATAAATGTTGCCACCGAGTCTGTGTGCTGTGGTATGAAACCATGTTAGAAAATGTTGAGAAAATAGTGTTCAGTGGAAATCACCTCCATACTGAGTGGATCCTGCAGGTAAAAGAAGCCATTGTCAGCATCTAGATTATAGAGTAGAAGACCTTACATAGGAAATAGCAGATGGTGCCCCTGTTGGTTTTCGTCCTCAGGTCTGTGATCCAGGTGAGCTTTAGCCTATATTGTTGTCTGGATGTTGTGTCTCTCACCTCGTCCCTCTGGGAAACACAAAGTCCACAAATGTGAGGCATCAGGTCAAGTGCTTACGTCTGTGCAGGTGTGGGTTTGATAGGCACCCACTGTGAGGGGTGAGTCAGTTACGTCTCAGGTGTAGAGGGCTACAGGTTGCTCTGAACAAATGGCCACCGCTGAGTTTTTGACCATCTAAAGAAAAGCAGAGTGCAGCACAAATGAAAAATTCAACAGCTCTTGCCCCTAACATGCACAAGTTCCATTTTAGCTGTTTTTTTTTGTTTTCCTGTGATACTTCGAGGAAGAAGGCAGTTTTTCTGGACAGCTGCTTCCTTTATTTAAAGGGACTGTGAGGAGTTTCTAAGTAATTACAAAAAAGTCTCCCTTTTAGATATATGTCTGATTGAAATTCACAATTTAAGATGAGTTTTATAGCATCGAAATAGGGTATCTATAAATGCTATTCCTTAGCCTTCCGGTTGGGTTGGACAGGGCTGGACTGGCCTGAGTACTCAACTTTGGGAACAAGACAATTAAAACTAGAGCAAATTTCTATTATTCGGACACATCTTAGAGCACCGGGCTGTAAGTAGTGATATATAGCTGGCTACAAAACTACGATACTAAGTTTTCCAAAAATTGCTTGTTGTCACACATCAAAAACTACCGATATGTCACTAGAAAGAGATACATTACCTCGTCGCTTTGCACCCTGTAAGTTGTTTAAAAAAGAAGTTGTAAAGCAATGCAGATTTCTGAGGAAGGTCCGAGCTGCATTCATTAGCATCACAACAAATGCACGCTTTGGCTTGGGTCTTTTGGTGTGTTCCAGTTGTAGTCAGAAGTAGGAATTTCCGGGTTCCGAGTAGGAAACTGCAACTGGAACGTCCCCCCGGAGTCGGAATTTCCTACTGGGAATTCGGTGAAACCTCGCCACTCCCAAGCTAACAACAGCTAACAATAGCCTGGTAGATCGGCTTGTTTTTTTCCGACTTCAACTGGAACGCCGATAAGTCGGAGATGATGTCACTCCCAGTTCTGAGGTTACTGGAACGCAGCATTACGACAGTCACTGCACGTGCTCATGGGTAGCAGAGTCCTAATGTCGCCGGTAATAGATTCTCCTCATAGCACCTTTAAACAGAACTATCCTCATGAAAAGCTTGGAGATGACTGAAGAGCTAAATCCAGTCAACTTTACTGTAAATACAGTGACTTATGTTTAGACTATGCAGTAAGTGTGTTGCACCCTTTTAGGTTCTAAAACGTGTGTCAATACTTGCTGCAATCAATACTATTAATCCTCACATGTGATAATGAAATATTTGATGCTGGGATGCAACTAAAACTTCATAAGCTGTGACAAATCTGTTTGGGACCAACACAGACACTTAAGTGGTGTGAGTGTCACTTATGGCCCTTTTCCACTAGCAGGCCTTGGCCCTACTCTACTCGGCCCTACTCGATTTGCAGCGTGTTTCCACTAGCCCGGTACCTCCTAAAACAAGCTAGTTTTAGTACCTACTCTGCTCCGGTTCCAAGCGAGCTAAGTTGATACCAAAAGATGACGTCACCGACTGCCAGCTACTGATTGGTCAGACAATGTCGTCATCGATGAGTCATGAGCGCGACGACCTAGCATACTAGCGGTAGCTACCGTTAGCTTACTCTCATACGTCTTTTCTTTGCAGCTCAATTGCTCTCGCCCTCGGCTTCATTCTGTTGTATAGCTTCCAAAACTCTCCTTTGCTTCTCAAGGGGTATTTCTTCTTCCCACCTGCAGCCTTCTTCTGCTTTCCTTTTTTACTCGGTTTGTGACAAAAAGCCACAGATTCTTGTGTCGCGCTCAAAATGACGTCACCGCAGTGCCGCTCACCCTGTTGGGCAGGCGACTGGGGTTAATGGAAGGGCAGCACAAGGCGAGTAGAGTAGAGCCGGGTAGAGTCCAGTAGAGTAGAGTAGGGCTAATGGAAAAGGGCCATTAGGCAGCAGTATTTGTGCTGTGTGAATAGCATTGGCTTTCACTTTTTAAAACAGTTATAATAATTTTCACATTACAAAAAGTATGTTAAATGTTTACAAACAGCTTTTACATGCCACTTGCCTATGTGTTGTTGATAGTGAAAAGACTGTCAACATTTCTCCTGTTGCTTGTGCTGTTACTGAATGAAGAGGTGAAAATAAACTGTACACAGTGTTTATACCTTTTAAGAAAAATCAGACTTAGCCACTGATTAAGATTGATTGGTCTAATTTAGTGTTTGTAATCAGACAGATCCATCTTGCCACGCTCCAGTCTACAATGTTTTGCGAAGCTCAGATCTGGACCACATTTCTTTATTAAATGAAAAACAAATAACACATTGTAATGGGGATGTGCACCTAACATACAGTCCACTCAAGCAACTGCTCGTCAGGAAGGAAAAGTGTGTCACATATCAATACAATTTTGAATCCTCGTCTCAGTCCCTTTTTAAGTCTCCCTGGTGTCCTTGATAAGCCAAAGGTACAAAAATAGGAATTGCAATTGAGAAGTTGATTACTCTAAATACAAATTAGAACAGCAACTATTCCTGATAAAGGAAGAGGGCTTTTACTCCATCATGTCAAACAAACTGAAAGAGAGAAACTAAATGTGGTGTAAAACTCGGAGTGGAAGACTCAATGATTTTAGCATCTACAGCTTCATAAACTCCTGGGAATTGAATGACACGCTTTAAAATGAAGTTAAATTTGGTATTTTACCATCTTGATTTTTCCCAGTGACTTTACAAAGCAGCCTCTCAACTATGTGTCAAAGATAGCTGGTTACCACAGCAACAAGATTATACTCTTCTATGTCTGGGTGTTAGACAAATAGCCCATCATAGCCAGGGCAACAGCATCCTGCTGCGACCTCAATGACCTGAATGTGATGTTAATGCTGAATAATTTATGACAAAGTTTAGTAACCAAATTATGCCTGACTGCTGGTGTGAGACTGTTCAAATTAACCTTTCATTTTTATTTACGATACCTGTGAAGTGAAGTATGCAGATGCTTATCCTCCTCTTCTGTAATCATGGCTCTTATTTTAGGAATTGTTATATAGCTCAGCAATGACAGTCCAATTTTCTGCAGCCCTGGTCCCAGAAGTAAATTTCCCTGACTAAATCCTTTATTAACATCTCAAAAAGTCCTCATATGAATCCTCAAACAAGAAAGCTAGCCACCAAAACTCTTGAAAGACACATATTTGACTACCTACTCTAACTTCTGTAATTAATTTTAAATTATAGCTTGTTAAACATTGAAACACATAGAGTGCGTTAGTGTTTCTATTGGCTATAATAATGCTGTAAGTCATTGTATTTTGAGTCGACATGTTTCATGTAGCTGATGTCTGAGGTGGCAGTAAACATTTTTATGGTAACAGTGAGATCCACCAGTAAGAGACACTACTGTGCCTGGTTTTCCTAAGGGCATTTTGGTGTCACCAATCAACCTAACGAGCATGTTTTTGGTCTGTGGGAGGAAGCCGGAGTGCCCAGAGAGAACCAACGCATGCACAGGAACAACAAGCTTCTTTGCCTATGATTGCAAATATTTTTTTACCTTTCAAAAGCTTTAATTTCATATACACCCATCCTCTACATGAGAGGGTGTATCTGATCAAGTGCTAAATAACCAACACCTAAAAGCTAATACATGGCAGCAACTCAATGCAAATGGGCATGTAGACATGGTCAAGAAGACTAGCTGATCATCAAACCAAGCATCAAAATAGAGGAGGAAGGTGATTTAATGCTTGTTGGTGCTAAATGGGCTGGTATTTCAGAAACTGCTGATCTACTGGGAAACTAATGCACATCCATTTCAAGGGTTTTCAGAGTGTTTTATGCTAGGTATGTACATGTCTGTGTCAAATAGGATGTTTTGCTATAGCACCCTAGTGTAATGGAGGATATACAGTCATGGAAAAAATTATTAGACCACCCTTGTTTTCTTCAATTTCTTGTTCATTCTAATATCTGGTACCACTAAACGTATAATACAATGAACACAACAAAAAATGCAGCTGGTCACATAATACTTTATGTCCTATTTGACATTCTTAAGCTTAATTGATTCCCAGGGTATATAAGAGGCCATTTCATGTCACAAGCAGCACTGCACATGCAAAGGCCTAGAGTGGTTTCCTGCTTACATTCAAGCCGTAGCACAACTCAGAAGTTGTCAGCTCTCACATAATGCCTAAAACAAAAGAATTATGTGAAGCCACAAAGGCAGCCATCTTGGCACTGCTGGAAATTGGCATGAGTGAGAGACAGGTAGCGAAAAAACTGAAGATCTCCAAGACAGCCGTTCATTACAACAAAAAAAACAAGCTGAACATGGCACTACCAAATTGCTACCTGGCCGTGGCAGGAGACGTCTTTCTACCCCACGAGATGACCGTGCACTCATCCGTTCCTGTGTCAGGAATCGTCGTCAGACCTCCAGGGACCATGAAGAGTGGGCACTGTCGAGAAATGTGACTTGTTCAGCAAGGACAGTTCGAAACCGACTTGTTGAAGCTGGTTTGAAGTCACACAGAGCACGCAAGAAGCCCTTCATCAATGAAAGGCAGAGGAAGGCCCGGTTACTCTTTGCTCGAGACCACAAGGATTGGACTGTTGATGATTGGGCTAAGGTTCTCTTCAGTGATGAATCCAATTTTGAATTGATGCCCACTCCAGCCAACTTACTGTTTAGGAGGAAGCCTGGAGAAGCTTACAACCCAGACTATCTTGCCCCTACAGTAAAACATGGGGGTGGATCAGTCATGATCTGGGGTTGTTTCAGTCTGAGTGGAACAGGGCAAATGCAATTGTGTGAAGGCCGAATGAACCAGGTCATGTACAGGACTACCCTTGAAAACAGTCTTCTTCCATCAGCTGGAAAACTCTTTCCTGCCTCGAATGACTGGATTTTCCAACAAGACAATGCCCCTTGCCACACGGCAAGGTCAGTTAAAACCTGGATGGAGAACCACAACATTCGCACCATGCCTTGGCCTGCTCAATCACCAGATCTTAATCCAATTGAAAACCTGTGGAAAATCATCAAACTCAAAATGGAGAACCACAAGCCCAAAAACAAAAAAAAATTTGTTTGAATTTGTCCAACAGGAATGGGCTGCTGTGACAGCAGAACAATGTCAGAAGCTGGTGGAGAGCATGCTCAAAACAATGGTTATGCAATCAAGTATTAACTCTTGTGTGTATCATGTGTTTAAAGCAAACAGAAAAGAAAACATGGAATGCTTAAAAGTAGTGTTTTTGGCGGTACAATGCCATAGCTATTGATGTAAGAATTTAAGTAATTTTGGTTATTATCAAGAAAACCATGGAAAATGAATAGTTCTTAGTTCTTAAATTAAACTCTCATGAGCTATTTTTGTTGTTATCATTATAATTGTCCAAACAAATGTACCTTTAGTTGAGCCAGGCATTAAAATTAACAAGAAATTGAAGAAAACAAGGGTGGTCTAATAATTTTTTCCATGACTGTATGTTAAAGCTTAGGCAACCATCTTGATATTAACCATGCCACCAAGAAAAGGGTTGAAATTGGCTCAAATGAATCTTTGTAGTCTAAAAAATGCAGGTGGAGATGTCAGAAATTCTGTCTTGTGGCATGCGTTTATTTGCAGTATCTAAAACCCATGTAGACGATTCACTCAGTGATGTTTTGGAGACGTTCAGGGGTATAGAATCTATCGGGGAGAAGAAATGCTCAGGGGAGGTATGGCATCATACAGTATGTTAAAAATTGAATATCAACAATAGTTAGACATGAAACTAGTGACGTCTATTATTGAGTTGTTACTAATTAATTTACCACATTTGAAACCTCTACTTGTTGAGTATTAAGTTCTCCACGAGCTTGTGTGGGTTCTCTCCTGGCATCCCGGTTTTCTCCCATAGACCAGAAAATATAATCATTAGGTTGATTTGTGACTTGTCATCCTGTGTGTCTCTAAGTTCCAATGAGCATTGTTTACATACTACAGCAGCTGATGGCTGATGACAATGTTCCCCCTTTCCCTGAAATATAATGGCTGCTACCAGACAGATAACAGGACATGCCACAAAGCTCAAATTATCTCATTCTGGTTTCTTAAACATGACAGTGAGTTTAATTTACACTAGATCTCAATCCAACACAGCACCTTTAGGATGTGATGGGAGAGGGAATTTGCATCATGGATGTGCAGCTGACAGTTATTGCATGATGCTACAATACAGACCACAAAGAAAGAAGATAGTTCTAAAGCAGAGGGAGCTATCTTTTTAACAACATGGTAGCTTTCTCTTTGCTTGCTTTTAATGATGTATTCGCTAATAATCACTATGACTAAACTGGTAAACAGTACTTTCACTTTGAGAGCCGTAGAATTGTAGCTTTTGTCTGCATATCCTCTCTGTCTTTGCTTGAGCTACATGCAGGTTCTGTATTTCATCTTCAGCCTGGCAATCATTAAGAGAGCCTTTCCCCTTTATTTGTCATGTTCTTCACATTGATGGAGCCTTCATTAAACCTCAACCTCTCAGTGTCTATTTGTCAATCTGGTGTAGTCCTCACAGGTACTGGGGGACATACTTGCTCTCATCCTACCCACCCCACTTCCTCTTTCTACCCCTCTCTCTGTCTGTGCATTAGCAGGCTCAAGACAGATGGAGAGGTGCATGGCAAAACAGCCTAATTAAGAAAGCAAAGACTTGTGGTATAACATGTTCGCAGCAAGAGTGAAGAAAACCTTTTTTCAATTTGTGTCATCCATCTTTGTCCCCCAAAGTCCAAGACTTCTACTACTACCTGGAATAGGCAAAAATGTATGGTACAAAAAGCCATTATGATGTGTTGTTTCTAAGGTGCGTCAAGGGCAGTCAACGCAGAATCCCTGCCTAAACATAAGGGGAAAATAATGAAGCCGCATGACAGAGCTGAACTGAATATGATTAAAACATGCGTCAAAATGGCAAATTGCTTGAACTGCACACCGAGAAAGGCGGTTGTGTCTTCTTGACATGGAGTCCAAATGAAGATTTATGGCTTATTTACAGCAAGCCTGACATAAAAAAGCTTCTGGTTTTGAGTTAATAGATGGAACAGCTGCTCCATTTGACTTCACCACAGAAAAGACATATCTTTCTCTTTGCCTCTGAAGCTAGATCTCAGTGTGCTCTTTAAACAATTGATCCACAAATAACTGACTTTTTAAGAAACAGATTTAGCAGAGTGCATAAAAAACACAGGCTACTGCCAAGACCAACAATCCTTTATTTAAGATTTAGAGAATTTGCAGCTTTTTGATACTGATAAGTGATGAAATGCTGCCATTATAAGTAAAATATACTATTGGATTAAAATGCATAAATGCATGTGTAAAGGCACCTGTTGTCTGAGATATTTAGTACTCTTACTTAAAATAGAAAGTTATTGAGTAATCTAAACTCATTTTTGGAGTATTGGAAATGGTGTCACGACTGATGTTTTTCTTATGTCTGTAATAAAAAAGAGATACCAGTAATACCATCATCACACATCACAACGCATGAACCACCATGCCACCAAAAGCTCAACCCTCCAACCACAGTTGTTGGTCTGACAACCAGCTGAAGGTTTTAACTTAAAGAGTACTTGTTTTGAGTCTGACTCCCCACTTGCAATGTTGTTCAACTATTAGGCAAATATTTATGTTTTAGGTTAATACAATTAAAGAGGCACAAACTACCACACAGATTCAGCTACAAGTTATTAAATTCACAAAATTTGAATTTTTCAAAAAAAAAGCCAACTACAACTCTTTGGTCAAGCTACAAGACCACTCCCACTGCACACTGCGGTCCACTAACAGCTACTGAGATAAACACACAAGCGAAGGAGGAGTTAGAGGTACACCACTTTCACACTAAATTTAGCGGGTTAACACAGGTCTTTTCAACGCGGGTTAACCCGCTAATAATCCGCAAGTGACTCTTCCCACTGCCAACAGACCCGGGATTGATCGATCGCAGACAAGCTGTGTGGCTTTTTTTCCCCCTCTGGTGTGTCAAGCTGATCATGTTGATGACATCATCAGCACAACGAAACACATCAAGTAAACAATGGAAAGGAGCATGGAAGCCGTGGAAATGGTGGTCAGCTGTTTCCTACACTTTGTACTTTGGTCCCTCTTTAAAAATGTACAAAATCTGTACAAAAAAGACTGAATGACATCGCTGATGATTCAAAGGCGGATGGAATTTGTTGCTGAGATGGCAAAGAGTCACAAAGGTTACAAACAGAGGGGATGGACACCATATTATGCTGTTGGCACATAACGTCGACCAGTGGCGGCTCCTGACAAATTTCTCAGGGGGCGCAACAGTTGTGGTAATGGCTACGACTGACCGTTCAGTGGGTAAATTAATAATCTAAAAAAATCATATAGGTTACTTTGCAGTGGTACATTGCATTGTTTTATATGTTTTCTGTTGATGGCAGCACAAGACATAACATGTACTGTACAGTATTTTTGTAAAACTAAATTAAGTTAATGTCTAATATACAATACATTTGGTTTCACAGTACACACTTACTTATTGGATGATCTTAAATAATTATTTAAATACTGTAATCATAACAGGATGCCTGGTCATTCTTTGTCAATAAATGAGTCAGGAAATGTCCTTTTGACAAATTTTATTCATCCTATGCTCATGAGAAATAAACGTAAACATGTCTGGCAAATATTTCGCATTATTATGTTAGAAATGCTTAAAACAGTGTGTAATTACAAGAAAAAAAATAATATCAATTTTCACAGGTTTCTATTCAAATAAATTGTTAATGACCATGTACAAAAGTTTTTGAGATAATAAAAAATAAAATTAACCCTTTAGCATAAAATCAAACATTCTTGTTTGCCTACAGCATTTAGTGTGCATGTTACAGTTTGTTTTATTAGTCCATGTCCAGGCATTTTTCACTGACAATAAGTTCCTGAAGCAGCTCCTGTCCAGATGAAGACAGAGTCCAAGTTTGCTCTCCTCACATCCATTGAGGGATTTTTCTGCACAGTGCACTGCTTCCTCCCCCTTCTTCCCTCTGTCAATTCTTAATATGCTTTCTTTTGTTGTACTTTGAGGGAGTTGTTATTGATTTTCAAATGTAATTTGATTTCACTTCCCATCCTTGGTCTTAATGTGTTCATATGTGCATGTACAGGCAAATATACGGCAAAAATATGGCAAATCCGAAAATACTGTAGAAAACTTTTATTGATACTTTATTTTGAAGGTCTAAGCTGCCACCACCTTTGTTTATCCGGTCTGGTCCGGTGTCAGAGGCAAGAGAACACAGAGGCTTGGTCAAGTATAAAAATATAACCTTTATTTAATCACAAATATATTAAATATGAGTCTGTGTCTTGGATCTCACTGAGTTCTGCGCCTGCTGAAAGGGACAGCCCTAGCCCTAAGAACGCCACAGTGAAACACACATAAAATACACTGCACACTGATTTGCCATAACCATGCACAGACCAATAAATAAAGTGAACTGCATGCGTCTCTAAACTAAGGACCACTACACACTAGGCGGGTCAGAACCACTACAAGCACCAGAGGGGGGCAGGGAGCTACCCTGGAGCACGGCGCCACCCCTCGGTGAATCTCAGACAGAGCTCAAACAAAATTATAAAATAGGCCTAAACACAAAACATGAAAACAAAGATTATTCACACAATGGATGAGTTTTAAAACAACTTAACTCGCCCGGGCTGGCGGCAGAGACCCCCATGGGGTCTAATAATGGACTCCGCTGCAGCAGTGGCGTGCGGCCCTCAGGATCGCGGAAACCAGGGAGGAGCAGCCAACAGCCGGTATGGGAGGCGGCTTATCGGCGTGGAGAAACAGCACCCTGACACAGGGCGAGAAGGCGTACAGACAGCCTGGCACGTGGAGAAACTGCACCCAGACACGGCGAGGCAGGAAGGCGTGTGGGCGACCTCATACGTGGAGAACCTGCTCCCCAAAACGGCAAGGCAGGAAGGCGTGTGGGCGACCTCGTGGCTCCAGTCAAGGGACTCACTAACCCCCCCCTCTCTACCTAAAGGAGGCGACCAGCCTCCCCTCCTAGCGCAGGAACCGCTCCCCTATCTAACTGTCTTCACTGCCGGTGACACTAAAAGTCACGGGCAGCCTGCTCGGTTTGTTTCTCTGTCCCCCAGCCACGGCCACAGGCGCCAGCAGTCCAGCTCCTCTCCTCCTCGCCGCTCATTCAGCTCCTTTTGCTTAACCCCCACAGTGTCCCTCCACCTCCTACCACAGGTGAGTGTGATCAGCTAATCAGTGCCTCAGTTCACCGCCAACACAGGGCCTCTATCCCCCTCAAGTGACCACAAAGTGCAAAACACTCAAAACTTAGTTTCACTACACTCCTCCCTCCCCTGACGAAGAGGACTCGTCCCCGAGTCAGGATGAACAATCATAGTCTCTTGACCACAAGGGCGCCCTTCTCTCCCGTGTAGGTCGCCCTCCTTGTGTAGAGCTTCTCTGACAGCTGCTCCCACCTGCCAGATGTTGGTCTGCTCCACAAAACATGTTTGAGTCCACTTCTCTTGTGTTGTCCAGTGTTGTTACATCTGCCTGTCCTTCCTGGGTCCCCTCACTTCTTGCCTCTGGATGATGCAGGAGTTTTTCCGCTCCTGGCTCGCCAGTGTGCACTGAAGAGTGCAGAACCGGGTTGACAGCCCCTCCTCTCGGCAATGACTGTTGCAGGAGGTCATCAGCCGCTGACCCATTGCCTCCTCTCTGAGGTGGATTGCTTCTCTGCGGCGCTGGAGGAGCCAGTGCTGCATCACCCTGGATTGGCTGTGACTCTGGGCAAGGAGAAAGACAGGGTTTAAGACGATTGAAATGTACTACCTTGTCCGGGCCCCCCCTTACTGGTACCACACGGTACAACACGTCTGTGACCCTATCTACAACTTTATAAGGCCCTTTAAAGCGCTTCTGAAGCTTGGGACACAACCCTCTTCTCCTGCTTCTATCTTGGACCCACACAAGCTCTCCCTCTGAGTAATACTGAAAATGTACTCGGAGATCAAAATTAGCCTTCTGTTGCTGGGAAGCTTTGGCTTGATGTTTTTTTACCGCCTCCGCCACAGTAGACAATGTCTCAACCAACTGGTTAACATAGGCATTAACTGAACAAAATGCCTCCCCAGCCCCCACCTCAAGCATTATGTCCACTGGAAGCACCATCTCCCGTCCGTACAACACTTTATATGGTGTAAAACCCGTACTTGCATGCACACTGCTTCGATACGCCATCATCACATAGGGCAATAAGGAGTCCCAATTGGACTGGTTTTCTTGCACAAAAAACGAAAGCATAGCTAGCAATGTGCGGTTAAAACGCTCAATAAGGCCATCTGACTGAGGATGATATGGGGAAGTTCTTGTTTTGTGAATGTTAAGAAGCCGACATAAGTCTTTGAACAAAGTTGACTCAAAAGATCGCCCCTGGTCAGAGTGAATGCTACGTGGTGTCCCAAACCTACAAACCCACTCCTCCACAAGCACTTTTGCAATAGTGTAGGCTTCTTGATTAGGCAAGGGGAAGGCTTCTGTCCACTTTGAAAAATAGTCTCCAACGACCAAAATGTATTTGTTTCTGTCAGTCGTCTCTGGTAGGGGCCCCAGAATGTCAAGAGCCACCCGCTCATATGGCCTTGACGGTAGTGTTGTTTGGAGGGGAGCACAAGGTGTCGGCCCCTGTGTCTTTCGAGAGGCACAATCTACACACTGTCTACACCACTGTTTTACATCGCTAAACCACCCCGGCCAGTAAAAACGATCCTTCACTTTACCCTGCAACTTCTGCACCCCCAAGTGACCGCCAGTAGGGGTATTATGTAGCTGGGTTAAGACTTTAGGAACCAGGGCCTGGGGAAGAACAATCTGCACATATGGTGCAGCATCTGAGTTTGATGGGGGGATTCTAACCAGACGTGACTCCTTCATCTGTAACTGAGACCAAACTGGGGCATATTTCTGTAAAGCTGGATCTTCAGGGAGATCCAGACCCTGCTTTTTGTAGCGAATCAACTGCTGTAAAACTGCATCCTCAGACTGGGCTTTTGTCATCTCATCATCCATACACTCTTTACTCAACTGTGCCCTTGGCCGCTCTTCCTGTATAGCACACACACATTCATTTCGGAGGGGCTGCTGCACAGGGACAACTTTGGGCTGATCCGCATCCAGAAAAGCAGGCAATCTAGAGAGGGCATCAGCATTAGCGTGTGCTTTCCCTGGCCTATGGATAATTTTATACTGAAAGCTGGCCAACTGCTCCACCCATCTGGCTAGCTGTCCCTCTAAACCCTGAAAGTTATGCAGCCATCTGAGTGAGTTATGGTCAGTGCGCAGTAAAAACTCCTTTCCCAACAGATAATGTTTGAAGTACTTTGTAAAGGTTACCATACTCAACAGCTCCTTTTTTGTTGTTGCATACTTTCTTTCCTGCTTAGTTAGTGCCCGACTGGCATACGCTACAACATGCTCCACCCCATCACTCTCCTGCGATAGAACTGCGCCAATACCTAAATCACTGGCATCTGTGTCCAAAATGAAAGGCCTGGCGGGATCTGGGTAAGCCAGTACTGGTGCAGATGTCAACCTAACCTTCAGCTGCTCAAATGCATTTTGGCAGGAGTCAGACCACTTAAAATGCCTACCCTTTTCAGTAAGTTGGTGTAAGGGGCGGGCTATTTCTGCAAAGCCCTTAATGTACCGCCTATAGTAGGATGCCAACCCTACAAAACTTCTCACCTCCTGGTTCTTAGGCACTGGCCACTCTTGCACTGCCTGAACTTTGGCTGGATCTGCTCTAACCCCATCCATGGATATTATGTGACCGAGGTACTGCACCTGTGTTGAACACAAGTTACACTTTGAGGGCTTCACCTTAACATAAGCCTGCTGCAACTTTAGCAACACTTCATCTAAACGTCCCAAATGCTCCCTGAACCTGCGCCCAAACACGATAATATCATCAAGGTAGACCAAACAAGTAGTCCACTGCAAGTCGGCTAAAACCACGTCCATGAGCCTCTGAAATGTGCTAGGTGCATTACACAGGCCAAAACTTAGCACATTAAACTCAAACAACCCCTGACGTGTTATAAAAGCTGTTTTATGCCTATCTGCAGGTTCAATTTCAACCTGCCAGTAGCCACTGGCCAAGTCAAGAGTTGAAAACCAACAAGCTTTGTGCAGACTGTCAAGAGCATCATCAATTCGGGGGAGAGGATAAGCATCCTTTCTGGTCAAGTCATTGAGCCTCCGATAGTCGACACAGAACCGGAGTCCCCCATCTCGCTTCCTCACAAGAACAACTGGAGCAGCCCAAGGGCTACACGAAGGTTGAATGATACCATTCCCCTGCATCTGCTTTATGTGCTCGGCACACTCCCCCTGTAAATGGAGAGGAACTCGGCGCGGGTGCAACTTGACAGGCACAGCATTGCCGGTATCAATAGTGTGCTTCACTAGGGGGGTCCTACCTAGATCAGTATCGCCCAGGCTAAAAACGGACAAATGTTTTAACAGAAGGTCATGAACAGCTTGCTGCTCAGAAGCTAGCAATCCCTTCTGGTCCAGCCCCAACTCTTTCACTAAGGAGTCTACCTGCCAAGGAGAAGTGTGAGTTTTTATATTACTACTAATCCCAGTTTCCCCTACAACGTCCCCTACCTCAATGTCTGTATACAAGGTGCCAACTCTCATGCCCTCCTTAAGCACTAACTCTTCATCTGTGACATTAATAACCCGCACAGGGACAACACCTTGCTCTACCTGACAAACAACACGGGCCACCAAAACATTACAATGATCAGACAGAGATGAAGAGGGCTCCAACATACCTTCTATACATTCACTGAACGGGGTCGTAACTACTCCTGGGAGAACCAACTCACTTCGGGCTGGGACAGCAGTGTCGGATTTTATGACTACAGTACGAGGCTTCACAGGGTCCTCTTGGCACAGCAGGGGCATTGTCTTTCCCATCAGGCGAAGAACCCTGTCCTTGTAATCGATCACCGCACCGTATTTAAACAGGAAGTCAAAGCCTAGCAGGATGTCATCTGAAGGAACATCTGCCACAAGGAAGTCTGTTATCAGGGCTAATGTGTCAAACTGACAGACTGACTGCCAAACTCCTAAGATACACATCCCCCCCCCATTAGCTGCAGACACCTTCCCTGGGTACTCTGTCAGTTTTCCCTCCCCCTTGGTAAGTCTTTCCCACAGTTTTTGAGGGATAACAGACCGGTCAGCTCCACTGTCCACAACCACCTGAAAGTCTGTTCCCCCAACCTTTACAGCTACGTAGCTACCCTTTTTGTTGGAAGAGGCCGCAATCTGTGTTATAATTGAGGGGGCGAGCAGTTGGCCTGCTATACCCGCCCCCTTTAGTTTCCCACCACATAAGGGCAGTCGCGACGTAGGTGCCTGTCACACCCACATTCCCAACACACACCTGCCCGAGTCCGGGTCCTTCGCCCAGAGGCATCAGCGAGAGGGGTTCTAGGATCAGCATCAGACTTTTTTGTTAGACCTGGAGGGAGGTTAAGGGGCGTAACTGATTTGGAGGGCAACTGTAGTCCCTGAACCACCAACTGCACTTCTTTAACCTCCTGACGCAGACTCTCTACTGCTCCCAACAAAGCTTGGAGACGTCCATCAGACCCATCCCTACTCTCCACCACCCCCCGTACTTTGGCATCAGAGGTTATGTGGGTCTGTTCCAGGTTTCTAAGTAGCTCCATTTCAGCAGCCAATTGAATGGTTGACTCTAACGTTTTTGGTTTTGCAGCACGGAGGCTAATACGGAAATCACCAGTAGCGAAATGGGTGATGAATTGATCTCTTGCAAGCATTTCTCGGGTTTGATCATCTACAGAGGGATAAGCTTTTACGGCCAGCCTACGCAGAGCATTCCCAAACTCTTGAGCCGTTTCATTTGGTAGCCTTCTTCTCTCCGAAAAAGCAACCCTACTCCACTCCTCATTATGGCAGGGCTCAAAACACTTGGCCAGGGCTGTTTTCAATAGCACATAATTACATTTTGATTGGGAGGAAACACCATTATACATCTCGCGAGCGTGCCCTGAAAGCAGCAATGACATAAATTTAAGTTTAACAGGGTCATCCCAACCATTCACACCTGCCGCAAGCTCAAACTGTTCAACCCAATCACCCCATTCCCGCCCAACACCGGTAAAAACCTCAGGCATGAACACAGGGCGAGAAATAGCATTGGAGGGAGGGGCTACTATTGGAGCAGTACTACTGCCGGAGGGGTTAGTCTCAACTGTATCCATTTCTTGAAACCCAGATGGGGGAAGAATATTCTCTGCCTCTGACATCTTATCTAATTTTAGATCCCACCGCTGCCACCAGTGTAGAAAACTTTTATTGATACTTTATTTTGAAGGTCTAAGCTGCCACCACCTTTGTTTATCCGGTCTGGTCCGGTGTCAGAGGCAAGAGAACACAGAGGCTTGGTCAAGTATAAAAATATAACCTTTATTTAATCACAAATATATTAAATATGAGTCTGTGTCTTGGATCTCACTGAGTTCTGCGCCTGCTGAAAGGGACAGCCCTAGCCCTAAGAACGCCACAGTGAAACACACATAAAATACACTGCACACTGATTTGCCATAACCATGCACAGACCAATAAATAAAGTGAACTGCATGCGTCTCTAAACTAAGGACCACTACACACTAGGCGGTCAGAACCACTACAAGCACCAGAGGGGGCAGGAGCTACCCTGGAGCACGGCGCCACCCTCGGTGAATCTCAGACAGAGCTCAAACAAAATTATAAAATAGGCCTAAACACAAAACATGAAAACAAAGATTATTCACACAATGGATGAGTTTTAAAACAACTTAACTCGCCTGGCTGGCGAGACCCCCCCATGGGGTCTAATAATGGACTCCGCTGCAGCTTCGGCGGCGCGTGCGGCCCTCAGGATCGCGGAAACCAGGGAGGAGCAGCCAACAGCCGGTATGGGAGAGACGGCTTATCGACGTGGAGAAACAGCACCCTGACACAGCGGGCGAGAAGGCGACAGACAGCCTGGCACGTGGAGAAACTGCACCCAGACACGGCGAGGCAGGAAGGCGTGTGGGCGACCTCATACGTGGAGAACCTGCACCCCAAAACGGCAAGGCAGGAAGGCGTGTGGGCGACCTCGTGGCTCCAGTCAAGGGACTCACTAACCCCCCCCTCTCTACCTAAAGGAGGCGACCAGCCTCCCCTCCTAGCGCAGGAACCGCTCCCCTATCTAACTGTCTTCACTGCCGGTGACACTAAAAGTCACGGGCAGCCTGCTCGGTTTGTTTCTCTGTCCCCCAGCCACGGCCACAGGCGCCAGCAGTCCAGCTCCTCTCCTCCTCGCCGCTCATTCAGCTCCTTTTGCTTAACCCCCACAGTGTCCCTCCACCTCCTACCACAGGTGAGTGTGATCAGCTAATCAGTGCCTCAGTTCACCGCCAACACAGGGCCTCTATCCCCCTCAAGTGACCACAAAGTGCAAAACACTCAAAACTTAGTTTCACTACAATACTGATAAACCACCGATAAATCACTCACGTTAACTTTGAATCATCTCTCTCGCATGCGCGTGCTGTGCGTCTCGTCCGAGCAGGCATAAGTGCGTATGACGTAGTCACGCTGGGGCAAGCCCTCCCTGAGCCCATAGAAATGCATTGTAAGGTCCAAAATTCGAAAAAAAGAGTCTCTCCATGTAAGTTTATGAGAGCGCCTGGGGCGATTTTCAGTCTGACTGAATTCGCCCCAAGGGGGCAGGGCCGCTGGTTGGACAGTGACATCGCAGACATCTTTTTTTCACGGGGCTTAAGGAGGGCAAAGCACCATCACCCACTATGGACCAGCCGCCCCTGACGTCGACGTCATGATATAAATTAACGGGCTGACCCGGGTGTGATGTCTTCACTGAAGCCAATCGGAGGAGAGCTGATAAAAACCTGTTTCACCTGCAGGGTCAGTCGACTAGATGCTGATTAGACCCTTTCAAACTGCCAACAGGAGCTGATTGTTACCAGGCTTAAACAGTTTTTTTGGCCAGTCTGAAAGGGCTATTACAGTTGCATTCACTATAATTAAAATCTTTGAAAGTATTTATAGATGATTTTCAAAAAGAATTCTAATACCTTTAACTTCTCACAGCTGATCATGTTGCTCTGTGAGCAATTGTGGTTGTCACCAGATGGACCATTTCTGCAGACAAGCAGGTCCTTACTGATTTCCATTTGGCTAGATTTTTACAAAAGACAAATATAGTAAGTATTTGACTGTTGTTAACACAGGCCCTGGAGAGAAAAATCTTCAGGTAGTCTCTGCTGCTTTTATATTTTATGTACAGGAAACAAAATCTGCATGCAATGTGGTCACCTGGTGGTGGTATGAGTGAACTTTACTAGATAGTTAAGGAAATGATAAAAAAGCTGATTTTTGTTTCAAACAACACACAAATATCAAGCTAACAATGCTGAGTTCAAACACTATATTGTACAGCCCTCCCACCAACAGCAAAAAAAAACAAAAACAAAAAACAAAACATGGCTGTGGTCACTGGCTCTTAAATGCCAAATCATTACTATTCTCTTGATGATGTGAATCCCTGATTGTATGACCCATGGTGACATGTTCTCTGCAGACCCAGCAGCAAAATTCAATTTGAACACTATGTAATCTAAAGTGTTATTCACTATACCTAAAAAGAAGTCTCTAAAGTGTGAAAAAATCAGCACAAGGAGCGAGTAATACTATGAAGTAGTTTTCTAAGTGGCTGCTACCAAGTGGTTAGAAAGAGGCCTTAAGCAGCTCTTTTATATGGTTCATGGATATTTGACTAATTTTATGGTCAATTACAACACATTGCAAAAAAATAAAGCACAAAAACTGTATCACAATGGATTGCTGGAACTATAAGGTAATAATTTACCACAATGAAATAGATTTGTGCAGGGATCTAATACAGCAATTACATAACAATTAGAGTTGTCTGACACCTAATACCTTTCATGAAAACTAAGCACAGTCGAGCAGCACAGGTTTTACTCTGCTCTATTTATCCTGGAATAGTAAAATAATTACAGCATTATTGCAGGGTCTTTGTGTAGGAAAACTGAAGGACTTCACGCAAACATGGTGAAAACTGTCAGCTATCATCAGTGTGGATGATGCTGCTTGAGTCCAGGTGAAAAGGTAACAGGAGGTTCTGAGGAGTGTTTCATTATTTTGTCCTTGCGTGCAGCGATAAAGGCCAGTGTGCGATACAAAAGGGGGGTAGTGTGTTGTTTTGTGTAGAGGTGCTGGCTGGAGGCCAGGGTAAATTGCACCATGCTGATGTCTTTTCATGTGCTATAATTAGTTTAAACAGATGCTTCTATGACCAAGGTGCATATATGAGAAATAGAGCCAAAGCACCACTTTCATTTATGCCATAATAATCATCTTAAAGAATGTGGACATTCTCAATCCAACATCCACCAAACCAAATCAGGATGAGGGAATGAATTGTCCTTTCAAATAAACCTTGTAGGAAGCAGAAAAGAGGAAGCTTATAAGAAATATTGTTTGAAGAAGCGTCTTTGTTTTGTTTTCATCCTTGTATAACAAAAGCAAAGTAAGTATGGGATTAACTGTTTTTTGTGTTCCTCTTTTGTACTTTTCTCAAATATGTGTTTTGTAATTTTACTTAAGCAACTTGGGTTCACTTACATAACCAGTTGCATTAGAAACAAACATTATAAGTGTCAGTCTGGCCAAAAAAGTACTTCTCTGGAGTAAAAATCAAAAGTTAGCAAATCCTCCAACTCTAGAAGACAAGACAAGACATCAAAATTAAAAATGTTGTCATTTAGGGTATCATTAATACACCTTTTCTACTCGACGGAGTGTTGGAAATGTGTGTTACTGAAACTGTTCCTTCTCTTGTATTGTTTATGCATGCTAATAAGTGAGGATGTTTTGTAATGTTGCATTGACACCAGAGAGCATAATGAGCCTATATTGTTTAGAGACCTCAGTGTAATTTCTTGTTAGCATTATGGCTTAACTGTATGTGCTCTCCCAGATGGTTTTTCACTCCCTGATACACTTTCATTTGTTTTAATGCCCTGATACTTCAGGGAAACTGAACTTGTAAACTAAATGATAATGGAAAAAATAAATGCATTTTATTTGGGCTTTTACATTAAAGAATAATGATGAATAAACTGAAAATAAAAGACAACACTATGCATTTCAAACAAGACACTTCACTGTGGAACACAAAGTTCTCACTGCACTCTTATAAAAGACTGATTCAGTGTGTGTGCTTGTGTGTTTGGTCTGTTATACAGATAAGGTCTCTATAAGACCTCTGTATGAGTGACGAAGAGGCGGAAAACCACTTTACACAAATCAGAATCCTATCTAGAGCTGCAACTATCGAGTATTTTTGGAATCGAGTACTCTGTCAATTATTTCTTCGAGTACTCGAGTACTCTAACAAAATGTACTCTTTTGTTTTTAAACAAATAAATCAATTGTATACAATGCAACATGTTAGGGCTTTCAAAATGAGCAACCAAATGCCATTTATTCCTCAGAAAAGGGTTTTTATTTTAACAACTTTCAAAGTTTAAACCAGTACTGGCTTAAAACAAAGCCCATACAATACTGATTTACAAAGTAGTGATATAATTCTGCAATTATATTTGTGAAGTGTGTTCTGGAGGGCATTGTGTAGTTTGGATTGAAATCCTTGATCATGTTCTTAAATCCTGTGTCCTCCACCATGGAAAGAGGACGCATGTCTGTGATGAGCATATTTAAAATGCTGTAATAGTAATAGCTGCAGCCCTAACGATGTGCTATCATGCTAAGCTACGTGCTAAGCTCACTCAGTTTGACATCAGACACACTGCACTGTGTTTTCTTTTCGTCCCTTCTTGTAGTGACCACACACTTGGGACACTCTCTGCCATTTCTTCTGTGGACTCTCTCCTTTCTGTCCCTCTCTTTTCTCTTCCTTCGTGATTGTACAAGCCGCGCAGCAGCGGAGTTAGCAGGCGAGGTGTGCCACAGAAATTACCGTCCGTGTCAAACACTGTGCACTGTATAGTAGTCCAGATAAATATTTATATGCATAATTATACATTAAACGTAGCTTCGAGGCACAAAATTAGATTCAAGGATATTTTGTAATCGAGTACTCGCGAATATTCGAGGAATCGTTTCAGCTCTAATCCTATCCCATAACACTCAGCTTTAAAGTTATAAACATGTTTCACAATGGCCTAAAAAGGTTGCAATACACTAACTCTACAGCTAACGTTAATATGAGAGGGGGCTATGAAAACTTTTTTTTCATATACTGTAATAAAATCTAGAATGTGTTATCATTTTTTTTAATGTATTATATAAGAAACAGTCTGTTTTGAGGGGTCTCACAGAAGAAAAAAAGGTTAAAACTGTCAACCTACATGATATTTTCCATCATACCAGTCAACATTGTGTGGCTAAGTAGCACTTTAAGCACTTTTAGTGTTTCCAACGCCAAAGGCAGCCACGTTAACATGTGCCCCTGCCCTATTGTGGTGAAACAAACAAAAACAAACAAATTGAAACAATTAGTGACATGTGTCTCTATGAGGCTTAGCAGAAGCATCTGATTTAAATTCTGTGCAATCTATATTACCTTGGCAGTGGATTCACTAAGGTAGCCATACAGTACAATCACTTTCAAGTCTGCAGCTATTGTCACGGCAAGGACAGCTTTAAAGCTCTATTAATTTCAATATTATGCTACACTTTGGACACATATAAAGTAGGGATGTCCCGATCCGATATTGATATCGGATATCGGTCAAAAAAACAAATATCAGATTATATCGGCCTGCATCCTAAATCTCCGATATCAGCACTCTGATACAAGCAGTCCATTCTAATATATTTATTTTTTATTTTATTCAGTTGTAGAATAAACTTATGTTTAAGTTCAACACAGTGGTTATTTTGCAGTTGGTGAAATATGTTTTTGTTTGATTTATTGAGGTCACTTTTCAGGGTCTTCTAATATTTTTTATTCATGTTGTTTTAATTGTACTATATTCTTATGTTTAAGGTTAAAATTTATTTAACCTATTGGTTAATAACAAATGGGTCAGTTTTTCTCATACCTACTATTGCTGACTACTGTTCTCTGTTTGAGTAATCTCACCTGATCAAGCCTTTTCTTACAGTCCATACTACAAAATAGGTAATAAAAGTCTGTATAATTCCTGCTGATATCGTATCGGATTGATATCGGTATCGGCCAATACTCAAGGCTGCAATATCGGTATCGTATCGGAGGTGAAACAGTTGTATCGGGACACCCCTAATATAAAGCACACCATACCGCTAGCTTAAGGTAATTACCTTAGGCAGATGACATGACTTCTGCTACAGTTAGCATTAATGCTGTTCTATCTCTGTGTTTGAATGGCACAGACTCTGTGGAACATGCAACAAGCTAATACACCTTGATTGAAAAATTTCTCTTGGCAAGCACCTCTATCAGTGTTTACCATGTTGAGTTAGCACTCTTAGGGCCTGATCTACTAAGATCCAAAATAAATTGCATGTGCAAATAGTGGGCGTTTTGCTGGGGGTTAAATTTGAGTGCATGCACAATTGATAACAGGCGCAAAAGTGGTGTGGACCGCCCCCTTTTAATGAGGATTTTGCGTGTGCTACTGGCTGTCACCATGGCAAGTTTGGAAAAGCAGAGTGGCTGTAAATGAAAAATGAAGTTTGAAGTCATGGAGTTAGAGGCAAACAAACACTTGCAGCAACATTTTTGTCTGTCATTTTGATGGACAAGATGGTCACTTTTCCCTCATACCATTTTTTCATCTTTCATTTTTAATTTTCCTTTTCTGATTACATTTAAACAATCTAAATGCCAGCATTCACATAATCACACAGCTTCATAATCATTAATTTTTTAGGTGAAGAGCAGTCTCACAGTTACACACACACACAGACCACACAGTTACTCTTTCCTTTTTACACACTGACAGCTCCTAAACTCGCTCTCAGTGCAGGAAGAGTGTGATGCAGTGACTTCTGAGTGACAAATGGAGTAATTCTCCTTCATAGTCACATAGGTAAATGACCTACTCCGTGCTGTAGAGCATGGAACAAAGAGGGTCAACTTTATGCGTGCGTGTGCATGAGTGTGATGGCATTCTGGATTGTCCCACTGTATCCAGTCTATCATAATGACACACAGCCTCCAAATCTTTCCGTCATTCACCAAAGTATTTGGTTAACCCCGGTGTCTCGCCACAATGACTGCAGCCCTCTGTGCATAATGCTGTACCTCTTTCACCTGCATTTCAAACACGCTAAATTTAGATGCAAAAACAATCAGTTGTGGGCTTAATGAATCACATTGCGGGTGCTAAACTAATATATGTCCTCCTCCTAATATTTGAGAATTCTAATTATCTGAATGTATTCCGCATATTCATGAAGGCAAAAATGCTAAATGGAGTGTGCATGCTATTTTGCTCATTTCACAGATGCAATCCTCAGTGCACCTAGTTTGTAGATCATCTTTGCGCCCGCTATCGAGTTTTCCCGTGTTTTTAAACACCCAAACCTTTAGTAGTAGAAGTGCTATCCTTTTTCACTTGAGTTCAGGATTTTTCCAGATTTTCATAAAGCCTGTATGATTTATGTGTCATCATATACTTGTGTGCTGCTGCCTGCTAAAAAACAATTTTCCCACGGGATTATAATAAAGTTGAAGCTGAAGTAGATCAGGCCCTTATTATTTCCTATCACAGAGGCAGAACATTGAGGTTTCAGTGAAAGTTGTGAAGTGTGGACCAACAACAAGCTTCTCGTTGTCTTAAATTGACAGCGTTTATGATAATATTATTGTAAGGTAGTGTTAAAATGCAGTCATCTACCTGCTACAGTCAAATATTATAGTCTGTCCTAAATATTTATGTGTGAACATGTGGACATTGCAACATGAAACAGAGCACTGCTGGGAAATGTGTTGAACTCTATTTTAATTCATTTTTTAAAATCCATGTAATTGTAGGATAGAGTCCCAGGCAAACATCCACATTAAAACACAAAAGTAAATCTTTATTCATGGTAAGGTAAACATATTAAGTGTTGCATAACAAGTGCAGCATTCTCAATGTGCTTCTATACCTCAGAAAAATATGTTGAGGCAAATGCTTTGAAGGCAGAGGCGTAAACATCCTACTCAACTACGAAGGGCTAAAGTGCACCAGATGTCTCAATATTCAAACCTGTAAATACTGCGAGACTTGTGCTATGGATAGATGCTGTACATATGACCAGTTTCCATGGAGATGTATCAACATTTGCTGCAAGACCTGAAAGAAGGGAGGCAAACCTGAGCCTCCCACACCCAGGCTTTAGCTGTTAAATTCCATATTGTATAATCTTAGCACTGCTATGTTTTGGTGTTTTTCCCGATGTGGCTGAAAGGTTAAGATTAGTGTTTGATTAAAAGGGGACTTCATGTGAAAGGGATTATACCGTTTCTGGTCATCCCACATGGCTGACTTGATGTGTAACATACTCATCGATTTAAATGGAGACATCGAGCAAGCTTCTTAGCAAGGATCGGTATGTCTGTGGACTTATTTTAGCCCAAAGCAATAATTTTCTATCTCTTCATGAAAACCCTACAATAACACTTTGAAATAAAATGTACAAGTCTATACTTCTCAACCAATGTATTCAGAGATACACACAGACCCTGAGGAAATGTAGCAGCTTTAGGATCTTATCTTTTGTGTTAAATCAATGTAGTGTGGGTGGTTTAACAGGCTGCTGCACAGTGAGCAGTGATGGACTATAAGCTCCCTATTTGGCATTTTCTTCTAGTGAGGGTTGTACAGAAGAGACTGAGGCTGTGTCCAGGGTGTGTGGCATCACTACAACATCAGCCAGCGTCTGCAGCTGAAGAGAGAGCAGCAGCAGTGGGAGGGAGTGGGCGGATATATCAAAAGGTGAAAATTCAGCCTCTGCCGCAAAGCTACATCCAGTTGAAAATGATGTTGTCTCAGTTGCAAGGTCTTGCGCTCTTTCCACTTATATAATGCTCACTGTTGTCACTGTGTTCACGAGCAGAAATGCAACGCATAGTCAGAACCTTCTTTCTCTGTAATGTGAAAACTATTTGTGCAGCCTAAAAGGATTTGTTTGCTTAATTAGAAAAAGTCAGTACACAACAGAAGGTACCCACTGTTATTAACAAGTGATAAGATTTGTCTCTCCAAACAGTACCAACATAACTGGTTGGGTTGCTGCGGTAACGTTGAAGATGCCAGGTATGCTGGTGACTCATCTTTCCAAAGCTAAAGTGAAATTTGATTTAAGTGGCCAGAGTTCATGAAAAAGGATGAATCACAAACAATTTGTCAAGAAATGCATTTAGATTATTTTAATGGATTTTGAACTGATTTTTTGCACTTTTTCGTTCCAAGTTTTAGACTTGTGGGGATGTGCATAGAGAGCTCAATGCAAAACAGAGAAAGAAAAGATAAAGTGGATATAAAGTCATTCCTGGCCATTTTTTTCTTACAAGTTCCTTTGGTATAAACTCTTTGTTCACAGCATATTTGGGTTTATATAGTGTTTATATATCAGTCACAACCTGACTGATGAGTAACAGTGTTAAAAAATCGATCAAACAAACAGTCCTGTCTGAATTCTCAGTTGAGTCAGGCGTCTAAGGGGGATTTCAAGCCTGGATTGTTTGGGAAACTTTGGACAAGAGAGCTTTCTCCTTTTGACTCAGTTCATTTGGACATGTGTGAACACAGAAACTGGCAGCAGAACTCCATTTCAGAACATAATAATCTGAGTCTAGGTTGCCTGAAATAAAAAGTCTGGGCTTGTCCCCCATCAAAACCTGAAATGCTACCAGAGCAACCAGCATAATGGAGCTGACAGGTTAACCCATCACAATGATGGAGCAGTCAAAGCAGCAGCAGAATCAAATCGAAGGGTGGTTAAATCAAGATTTATTACAATCTCTTGTGTGCTTGACATTGAAGGACAGCCTAGAAATTTTTTTAATGACTTCAAAGAAGTAAAATGATTTGTAAGTAAAATAACAGTTCAGCTGTTATATTTAAATACAGTAGTAGCCTATAAGCTGTATGAAATCTGAATCTAAAGCCCTCTTTTTATGATGCTGTAGGGCAGTAAGTCTTGAGACATAAAACAGGATATTGATTTATTACTAGACTAAAACTAACAGCTGGGTTAAACTGTAGTGTGCAATGGTCAGCAGCTGCTATCATTACAAGCCACTGTTTTGCTTCTTTTGATGCAGTTGATAACATGGAAGATGAGAATCAAAATTTCCATTTGCAGAGAATAAACCATATCAAGCTCGGTCTCATCTCTGACATCCAACATGCACACACCTTATTTTAATGAAGAGACATGCTAGATTTGTCTTTGCTGCTCCTTAAAGAAACATCAACGATGAAAGATGCTAATAGGCTAACTTTAGCCACACAGCCAGCTAGTTCCTAGTGAAAGCTGTTGACTACTGAAGCCTGCAGACAAAGTACAAGCACCGTGTTTGCAGGTACTTGAAATAGGATGACAAAAATCTTTGTAAATTTCTCTTTTATTGAATTTTTAAATTGTTTAGATTGATTCAATCTATGAGAGAAGGAATGGCAACTCTTTCTTGGATCATTTTTTGTGGAACCTTACAAAATATCAAAACTATCTTGACTCTTCTACTTTAAAGTGGGTGTTGATTTATTTATTAACTCTGTAAAGGTTAATGTTAGCCTCTCCGACTCAATTTGCATTTCCATTTTCTAACAACTTTTTAGTGGTAATCATTTCAGTTTGGGTGCTAAAGAAGATTAGAAAAAAAAAAACCTTTTTAGTTTTAGCTGAATTTTAATCATGTTCAACACACAGTGACTTAGCTTGATTCTGCTTTGCCGAGAGAGAGATGGAGGCTGGCAATCCCTGCTCGTGATATTCATGTCAGCTCACAGCTTGTTCTGATCTTTCTGTTTGCAAGCCTCTGGACAGTTTGAATATAAATAGTCTGATACCTCTCTCACTGGTTTGTCTTTTTCATGTAGATTGGGAATCTTGTTTCATTGTGCGTCTCACCAAAAACTTAAGGCGAGAATTAAACTTATGGGTCAGGGTCGAGAACAATCTACGCCAGAAAAAGCTGATAGATTGATTGAAAGCGGATGTTTTGGCTTCATATATAAATGTTCTAACGGGTATGATTTTTCAGCTGCATGATTCATACTCTACAGTTTGGCTGCCTGTTGCTCTGTTTTTCCCTGCGGCATTAGCTAGCTGCGCATTGGTGTGGAGGAGGAAGGCCTCGTTTATTCCAAGTTATGCAACCATCTTGGGAAATGCTGGCCAGGCGTTGACTGTAGCACAGCGGCAGAGATTTAACTTTGCAGCCAGCATCTCACTGGTCTCCCAGAGAGTAGCGCAAGCAGAGAGGCTTTCCCCTCTCTCTTTTTTTCTCTTCCACTCCATCCCTAATCCCCTCCCCCTCCAAGTGTGAGAAATCTTTGTTAGGAAAAAAAGGAAAAGGTTTTACAGGCTGCATCAGGTGCTGACAGAAGCACATTTAAGGTGGAGAGGAAACAGCCTGTTGATCATGCACAACAAAAGCTGTTGCATAAGCGATGATACAGGAAAGCTCTCATCAATGTTTCATAGACTCACCACGGGAGGTCTTAAAGGGCCAGGAGGGAGTATTTGCATTTCTTAGAACCTATTGTTCTGCCGAAGGAAAATAAAAATCAATCACCACAGCACAAAGCATTTTATTCTGTGTGTTTTTGCTTTAGCACAGATGGTTGCCTTAGCATAGGCTTTTCTACATTTCTGCCCACAATCTATGTATCAACTTTCATATTTCAACATGCATTCACACATGACTGCATGTAATCTTCTTTACTGTAAATGTAATCTCCTGAAATGTTCCCAGCACTGCAGAACTGTAACAAGCATTCTTGCTCCTTCCAAAAGCCTTTTAGAGCTTAATTCAGTCCCCTCCAAAGTCCATCAATCTCTCGCACTCCACATATCCTCTTTTATCTTTTGCCTCTGGTTTTGCCTTTCTGCTCTTACAGCATGCTAATCAGATTATACTGCCAGCAGAAGCACATATGCTCACAGATGGGTAAATATGCATAATTCACTGTTTTTATGCCCATATCTGTAAAGACATAAATGGTCTTTCTCACAAACCTTCTCCTCTACATGAACCTGTTAAATACTGCAAAGAAAAGCACATCAGCCACTGGGACTGGAAACGGAAGCAGCTGCCCGAAAGCACCCGAGTGGTGATAATGACATAGCAGCAGGCTAACAATATTTTTTGGTAATGCAATTGTCCTTCCTCTAGATCTACAAGAAAAAAAGCTGCAGAAATGTATTCAAGGCTACAAACTGTCAGAGTTTAGATTGTGTCCAAAAATACTGTTTAGCTATGAGCATGTTCTCCTACCTTGCCCAGTCAAGTAACTCTGTTAACTGTATTTATGAGCCAAAACGTGATGGGAATCAGGTTTCAGTCCAAAATTACAACCCAAGTCATTCCAATAGCAGAAATCTGGTTGGATGATAACTTAATGAGTTCAGCATTGCACCATACACAAACTATTAGACCATGCAGGAGCAATACAGATCACCTATGCAGACTGAACGCATGTTGGAACTTATTGAAGAGCATCAGTGTTTCAGGAGAGACTACAGTTTCCACTGTTGTTTGCACTCTCCATCAGTAAGTAGAGTATCACATCTGCAGATGATCTACAGATGTCTCACCTGTTTCCTACTGCACCCCGTCATAGTGTAAGCTTGCAGGCTGGACCAGGCTGCAGCACCACTTTTTAACTGAATTTCTCCCTCATTATTACATTACACATTCACTTAAGGACAAAAATTAAGTTACTACTATGAAGTTTAGTAAAAACCTCACTTGAAATGCAGTTTCAATTTGTAAGTCTCCGTCTAGCCCCCTCATGGAGCTCCACTCACAGACATGAACGCTGCTGATTTGCGACCGTATGACTGATTTAAAACCACTGACTCAAAACCAGTCCTCGGCACATCATTGTTAATTTGCACTACACCAAGTCACGTCTCAGTCAGAAAACACCAAAACATAGTCATAGAAAAGTAAAAAAAAACAAACATGGCAAGTTAGTTAGTACTCACAACCCAATGTTGCCTCTCGTTTTTGCTCTAGCTTTGACCATTTTTTTTTTTGTTTCTGTCTTCTCTGTCTTCTTTCTTTTCTTGCTCTATTAAGAAGGAGGAGAGGTTACCAGTAAGCAGGGTATAGGTAGTTTCTTTGCCATTCTCCAGTGTACTTTGATCTCTCTAGCTCGCAATGTGCATTGAGTCAGGGTCGGCGCACAGCAAAATGTATGTATAGAAGGTGGGCAGAATGGTAGTACAAGATTTAATTGGTTTATACATTTGGACTAAATCACTGTTATTGGTAGGTGTTTTCCATGGTTTACTCCTGACAGTGGCTATTTTTGGCTCTCTTGTAAGAACACATCATGCACTGATTGCCATTTGGACATAATAATAATAATATATATATTTTTTTATTTTTATTTAATCTTTATTTAACCAGAAGAACCTCATTGAGATCAAAAATCTCATTTGCAAGAGTGTCCTGGCCAAGACAGGCAGCAGCACATTTACAAAGTTACAGACATGAAACAATTTCAAACACAGATACAAACAGAATAACCAGTTAAGTCAGAGTCACAGAGCAGAAGATTTTCAGTCAAAGCATTTACAGCCTACTTCATCATCCTCTAAAGCCTTTAATCTGTATTTAAAATGATTTAAAGACAGTTTTTCTTGTAACAGATTCCAGTCTGCAGGAGCAGCATATCTGAAGCTTCTTTTACCCATTTCAAGATGAACTTTGGGGACAGAGAGCAAAAGTAAATTTTGTGACTGAGTCGCAGAACGAAGATTGTAGCTTCCAGAACTTTTCACATGAATATAGTTACTCAAGTATGATGCAGCAGGCCAAGAATAGCCTTGTAAATCAGAGTGTGCCAATGATTCAGTCTACGGATGGTCAGAGAGGGCCACCCAACACGCTCATACAGAGTACAATGATGCGTTAGAGCCTTGAGATTAGTTATGAACCTTAGAGCTCCATGATAAACAGTATCCAAAGATTTAAGGCATTGAGAAGAAGCATGCTGGTATAAAACATCACCATAATCAACCAGGGGCATAAAAGTAGCAGAAACAAGATGCTTTTTTGCAGCAAAAGTGAAACAAGACTTATTCCTGAAGTAAAAGCCCAGTCGCAGCCTTAGCTTCTTTACAAGCTGCTCAATATGAAGCTTAAACCACA